>JAPXFY010000020.1:65180422-65182922 GCA_030674185.1 Monoplex corrugatus
TTTGTTAAATCTCTTTTTAGATAGTAGAACAAACAAGTTTAAAACTGTGGTCTCTGCAGAGTACGGACACCAAAACGCTTGCTGAGGACTTGAAAAGAACACTTACTCACTTCGAAGCAAGAAGAAGAAAAAAACGTTCAGTGCGGTCTGAACCAGAACTCCAGATATTGGGCACCGAGTCTACTTCTGTTGTCCTAAACCCTTTGACCCCCTCATCCTGTTCACCAGCTTCCTGTGATCAAGGCACAAGCCTTAAGCCTGCACATAATCCCATGAGCTGGCCAGGTCCTGAGGTCTTATCTAGACTATGTTTTACCCAGTCTACATTTTATACTGGTATTTTATCAGCCTATCGTTGACATAATCTTGGTTACATGTTAATGACATGTGTATCCGTGTATCATATCTTCAGAAAAAGGAACATACCTATAAAGTAAATAAATAAGTAAATAGATAAAGGTCTGAATCACAACACAACTAGCTATTCTGTATAAACTCGTCCCACATGACAGAAAACAGCCCCCCCCCCCCCCCACCCGAAGTCGATGCACAAATCCTCAGCTGTCTATCAACTACGTGAAGACAATATTTTCTCATCCATAGTCCCGCCAGTCTTTTGCATTTTAACCCTTTGACTTGTAAAGAATTGTAAGCGATTAGATTACGGTCATTTTATCAGACGGCAGAAGCACATCGGAAATAGCTGGCAGAATCGGCCAAGCCAAAACAGCATTTAAAAAGATGACAAGCATTCTTACCAACAAATGCCTATCAGTTAACATCAGAAAGAGAGTCCTTGAATGTTATATAGAACCAATACTGTTGTACGGATGCGAGGCGTGAACAGTCAGCAGGCGAAGCCAGAGCAGGATCGAGGCAGCCGAGATGTGGTTTCTCAGAAGAATGTTGAGAGTTCCATGGACAGCAAAGAAAACAAACGAGACAGTCTTGATGGAGGCAGACACAAGTAGATCACTCATAAGGAAGATTAGGAAAAGACAAGCAACATTTATAGGCCATTTTATGAGGAAGGGGGATTTGGAGCACCTGGTCACAACGGGAAAGCTGGAGGGAAAGAGAGCACCAAATAGACCCAGGGAGAGAATGCTGGACGGACTTGCAGAGTGGCTGCGGATGAAGAGGGTGGGGGAGATGCTGGGGGCAACGAGAGATAGAGATGGTTGGAAGTCCATGATCGCCAACGCCATGCGGCAGGGCACCTGATGATGATGATGATGAGTCCCGCCAGTCCGTCGTTCACTTCCAAGGAAAGAAAAGAGGAAATAGATAGGTCTGTAAGTAAGTGAGGTTTAGGTTTCTGCAGGAGTGAAAGAGTTAATCTGTACACGTTCGTTGATACGCAATATATCATAACATAGAACTGTATAGAAAAAGGACAGAAACTCGACAGAAAGTCAAGGATAAGAGTAAGTCAGAGTTGATAGTGTAAACTGACGCATCCAGTTCTCTAAATTCAGTGTGAGTGATGAAATTACCACAGTTACTGTCTCGCTTGTCCACTTCCACTCGTGGGCTCAGTATCAGCCAGGGACCGCCAAGAAATGGAAGCACTAATGGCTGCCAAATGAGATCAAAGTGTCTCTTAGATGACTATGTTTTACCACCAACCCCCTCCGCCACCCTCCCACCCTATTCACCCCAAGTGTGATGTGGTAGTGCCCTATCCCTTTCTGTTTTAGTGTGTTCTTGTACTGTGTTGTGTACATGGATGTTGTTATTGAGAGTGTATGCATGATGTCGATGGGTAAAAATAGTAAATGTGTGTTACATGTAGAATTCTTTATTTTTGTATTGTAGAATTGCATGCGATTAGATTAGTCAGGCGCATTGTAAATGTACCTTACTATTCTAATTATATTAATTAAATACACATTCTTATTCTTTTTTTCGTGTTTTTTTCTGGTTCCTGTTTGCTTGAACGCGGGCAGTCACACTTGTTTTGGATTTATTATGTGATTATGTGATTATCATGTGTGTGTGTGTGTGTGTGTGTGTGTGTGTGTGTGTGTGTGTGTGTGTGTGTGTGTGTGTGTGTGTGTGTGTGTGTGTGTGTGTGTGTGTGAGTTGTGTGTGGGTGGGTGGGTGTGTGGGTGGGGGGTCGGGCTGTTGTTTGTATATGTGTTTCTGTCGGCTGACTTAAAAAGTTTAACCTTGTCCTCTTAGTCTACATACTCATTTTATTGAATTAACTCATTTTGATTTTAATGTGCATATTGCATTGCATCTTTAATCAAATTTTTCTATACCTACTAATGTTGTTTTTCAATGAGTATTGCCTTTTTTGTCCATTGTTAAAAGTCCTAACCAAGGCATCTGACTCTTATGATGTGCTTTTTTAACCGTACATTTTTAGAATTAGTCATAATCTTTGATATTGTGTTCGACAAAGAGGGAGGGGGAGAGAGATGAGGGGAGGGAGAGGGTGAGAGAGGGGTGAAAGAGAGAGTGAGAGAGAGAGTAAGAGCATGTGTGTACATTT
>JAPXFY010000020.1:65192922-65200422 GCA_030674185.1 Monoplex corrugatus
TATTTGTGTTGTGTGGTGTAGGGGGCTCTGGATAGAGGTAGTACCTTTGGTGTCTGGCTGCTGCACTCTACCCGTTAGGGGAGGGTGGACGGGCATCACTGGTCCTCATCCATCCTCTAAATCTCTCACGTGCTGGCTCCAAGCGCCACACCCCGGGACCTCGCCTCAGCAGGCGTGCCAAACCACGTGAGGGGGTGATATGATATTATCACTGCATCGGGTAGATGGGACTCGTCAGCCCGGGAAGGCAGCCTGTCTAGGAGAAGGAAAACTCCGACTTCAAACCTCCGCTGCCTCGCGGCTACACCCATTCAAGGGAAAGGCTTCAGAAGTAAATCTCGAGGAAAAAATCCTGAGTCGGAGTCCCTAAGGCAGTTCGCCGTTGCCTACAACCTCGTTCTGGCAACTCCTGCGTCGCCCCTGGTACCAGGCGTACAGGCCTCCGTCTTTCCCCTGGATTCTACTAGTGGCGAGGAGAGGGGGGATCTGCTGCATGGGCAACAGCTCGTCCTCCATATTCACTTGCCCAGGCCTGCACCTGGAGAGGTCACTCCAGCTTCGCTGGTAACACAGCATCGACACAACACGGAGAGTAGCAGATACCGGTTTTAAGGCCTAGGCTTTTTTTGGCGTAGAGCCGGGCGCCAGGGGTTACTCTCGACGGTGGGAGGAATCTTCGCATTCCATTGGGTAGCTACCGCCCGCCTCAAGCTGGGCAGCCCCCAGTCAGTAAGGTGTTACCCCGCCACAACCTGTTTGCTCCAATGGGTGCTTGGAGCTTAGAGGAAACTCGAGAGGCAGGTTGTAAATACCAGGCACCAGGCAAACAAAGAAGAAAAAGAAGATGCCAGCTCTTCTGATATCAAGCTGGAATGTAAGGACAATGTGTCCTTGTTTTGACAGCGACCTACATCTGTTAGACGACACACGGAAGACGGCCGTGATAGACAGGGAGCTTCAGCGACTCAATGTCGACATTGCTGCATTACAGGAGACAAGGCTACCTGGGGACGGATCACTGCGTGAGAAGAACTACACATTCTACTGGCAGGGGAAGAACCCAGAGGAGCCACGTATTCATGGTGTGGGCTTCGCTGTAAAGAACTCCCTCCTAGCAACCATAGAGCTCCCCACGGGAGGTACGGAGAGACTGCTCACTCTAAAAATGACGACCAGTTCAGGCACAGTCAACTTCATCTGTGCCTATGCCCCAACATTAAGCTCCTCACCCGACGTCAAGGACCAGTTCTATGAGGCCCTGGATGCTGTTGTCAGAGGAGTTCACAGCAAGGAAGGTCTCTTCATATTGGGAGACCTGAACGCACGCGTAGGTGCTGATTTTGAGGCCTGGCCAACCAGCATTGGACATCATGGTGTTGGGAAGCAAAATGAGAACGGTCAAAGACTCCTGGAACTTTGCTCTTACCACAAGCTGGCCATCACCAACACCTTCTTCAACAATAAGGAGAAGCACAAGGTGTCAAGGCGCCATCCCAGATCCCACCACTGGCATCAGCTCGACCTCGTCTTAACAAGGAGGTCGGACCTTAACAACGTCCTCAACACGGAGTTTCCACAGCGCTGATTGCGACACAGACCACATCCTGGTACGCAGCAAGATCAAGCTTCTACCCAGAAGACTGCACCACTCAAAGAAGAAAGGTCACCCAAAGATTAATGCCTGTCGCACGTCCGATCCGACCAAGGCCAGGGAGTTTGTAGAAACCCTGAATGTAGCGCTCAAGAGTGGCTCAGAGATCCAAAACGCTGAGGAAAAGTGGAATCGCGTGAAGGACACAATCTGTCAGTCCGTCCTGAGTATATTTGGGAAAAAAGAACGAAAGAATCCAGACTGGTTTGAGGCAAACTGGCAGGAAATGGAACCAGTGGTGGAAGCGAAACGCAAGGCTTTACTTGCGTATAAAAACAACAATATCCAAACTACTCGTGATGCTTACAGAGCTGCCCGCAGCAAGGCCCAACAAACTGTTCGGTGATGCGCCAACGACAATTGGCTACAGTTAAGCTCAAGTATTCAGCAGTCTGCAGATTCAGGCAACACTGGCAGCATGTACGCTGGCATCAAACAAGCGACTGGTCCAGCAGCCTCCAAGACAGCTCCCCTTAAGTCCAAAGCAGGAGAGAGCATCACAGACTCAGCAAAGCAGATGGAGAGATGGGTAGAGCACTACCTGGAGCTGTACTCCACGCAGAACTCTGTCACCGATGCTGCCTTGAATGCCATTGAGGACTTGCCTGTCATGGAGGAGTTGGATGCTGAGCCAAGCCTTGAAGAACTAAGCAAGGCGATTGACGGTTTGGCGACGGAAAAAGCCCCTGGTGAAGACGAAATACCTCCAGAGGTCATCAAGTGCGGGAAGCCTGCTCTTCTCAACGAGCTGCATGAACTTTTGTGCTTGTGCTGGAAGGAAGACTTCATTCCGAGAGACATGAGAGACGCCAGGATAGTGACTCTATATAAGAACAAGGGCGACCGCAGCGACTGTAATAATTATCGCGGAATCTCACTCCTCAGCATTGTTGGGAAAGCATTCGCCAGTGTCGTCTTAACCCGTCTTCAGAGGCTGGCAGCTCGCGTCTACCCTGAGTCCCAGTGCGGCTTCAGGGCCGGAAGATCGACCATCGACATGATCTTCTCTGTCCGGCAACTACAGGAAAAGTGCCGCGAGCAGCACATGCCCCTTTGCCTCGCCTTCATTGATCTCACGAAAGCGTTCGACCTGGTCAGTCGGAGTGGTCTTTTCAAGTTTTGAAGAAAATCGGCTGCCCCCCAAGACTATCAGCTGTCATCGAGTCTTTCCACGAGGATATGCATAGCACTGTGTGCTATAATGGTGCCACATCAGGGCCTTTTAGAATCAGCAGCGGAGTGAAACAGGGATGTGTCTTGGCCCCAACTCTGTTCGGGATCTTCTTCTCGATGTTGCTGACCTATGCCTTCTGCAGATCTGAAGAAGGGGTATATCTTCATACAAGGACCGATGGAAAGCTCTTCAACATTGCCAGGCTTCGTTCCAAAAGTAAGGTGGAAAAGAAGACCACCAGAGAAGCTCTCTTCGCAGATGATGCTGCGCTGGCTTCCCACAGTGAATAAGATCTCCAGAAGCTCGTTGATCGCTTCGCCCACGCTTGCAGAGAGTTTGGTCTCACAATCAGCTTGAAGAAAACTGAGATCTTAGGCCAAGGCTGTGAAGAACCACAATCTCTACACATTGGAGACTACGACCTCAATACTGTCTACAAAGTTCAGTACTTGGGGTCCACCATAAGTGACAACCTCTCTCTGGACGCTGAAATCGGCGCCAGAATTGCAAAGGCCTCATCTGTTATGGCTAAACTGAACAAGCGGGTCTGGTCCAACAGCAGTCTCACTGCGAACACCAAAATGCAGGTGTACAGAGCATGTGTGTTGAGCACACTTCTCTACTCAAGTGAAGCCTGGACCACATACGCCAGCCAAGAAAAGAGGCTCAACATTTTCCATCTCCGCTGCTTGCGACGCATCCTCGGCATCCAATGGCAAGACAAGGTGACCAACACAGAGGTCCTCTGTCGTGCGGGCCTACAGACCATCTTTGCCCTTCTAAGCCGACGCCGACTACGCTGGCTTGGCCATGTGCGTCGAATGGAGGATGGACGCATACCTAAAGACGTTCTCTACGGCCAACTGGCAAACCGGAAGCGAACTCCAGAACGCCCACAGCTACGCTTTGTAGACGCATGCAAAAGGGACCTTAGAAGCTCAGGGATTGACCCAGGCTCTTGGGAGACTCTGGCGGAAGACAGGGCAGCGTGGCGGACAGCCGTTCAGCAAGGCGTTGTGAATGCGGAGAGAGGAGAGCAGAAAGCGCAGATGAGAAAAGGGCTCTTCGCAAGCAACGTTCCAGAAACCAGACAATAGCGACTCAATTTGTATGTGGCAGATGTGACAGAGATTGCCACTCAAGAATCGGCCTGCACAGTCACAGCAGAAAGTGCACGTCATGACCACAACGCCTCCTGGTGCAGACTATCATCTCTTGAGATGTAAAGAGGCCGACGATTTGTGTTGTACTAGTAGTGGTAATGTTATTAGTGTTGGTATGATATTGGTTATGGTATTAGTATTAGTTCTAGTGTTGGTGATGATACTAGTCATCATCATCATCATCAGGTGCCCTGCCACATGGCGTTGGCGATCATGGACTTCCATCTATCTCTATCTCTTGTTGCCTCTAGCATCTCCTCCACCCTCCTCGTCTTCAGCCACTCTGCAAGTCCGTCTAGCATTTTCTCCCTGGGTCTACCTGGTGCTCTTTTTCCCTCCAGCTTTCCCGTTGTGACCAGGTGCTCCAAATCCCCCTTCTTCATAAAATAGGAACCAGAAAAACGCGAAACTAGAATAAGAACACGAATTTAACCCTTTGACTCCCGCACGCTGTCCACCAGCATCCTACAAAGTCAACTATGGTAGCGAAGCAAAAAATTAACCCTTTGATTCCTTCCAGCAAGCTGGTGGATAGAGTGACGGGATCAAAAGGTTAAGTTTCTGCAGTTGGTGGATAGGTCGCGGGAGTCATAAGGTTAATACAACAAGACAAAACAGAGGCCAATATTTGACCAACTGGCCTTTGCCAAGCTTAACGTTAAGCCAAAAAGAAGCAAATAACAAACAACAAATTAAAAAAATTAAGGGGAAAACAGAAAAAAACATCTCAGCTGTTTCGTGGAACCGGAGGGGGAAAAAAAAGAGGCAGAAAAATGTTTCAGCTTTTTCATTTTAGTATAAACACCACCACGCATACCATGCTGAGACAGCGTCGGCTGCGCTGGTTGGGCCACGTTCGCCGCATGGAAGATGGTCGCATCCCAAAAGACATCCTTTATGGTGAGCTTGCCACAGGGCAGAGAAACATTGGCCGCCCACAGCTTGAGATAAAAAGATGTTTGCAAACGTGACATGAAGGCACTTGAGATCAACACTGAGTCCTGGGAGGACCTCGCAGACGACCTCAACAGCTGGAGAACCACTCTCAAGAAACAGTTGCGGGTTGGTAAGGACAAACTGTCAGCTGCTGCAGCAGAAAAGCGAGTTCTCAGAAAAGGGATGACAGCCAACAGACCAGCATCAGCATACACATGCGACCGCTGCGACACAGAGACTGCCTCTCTCGCATTGGTCTCTACAGTCACAGGCGACGCTGCTTGGACCAAGCAGACAGCCCATCTAGACATTAGAACGGATGTACTTTGTCCATGGTCAGTCATGACCGAGAGAGGCCTACTACTACTACTACTAAACACTACATTTGAAAGACATGGCAAACGATGATTAGTTCATCAAACCTCTGAAACACGTGAGAAAGAAAGAGTGACCGATAGTGAGATAAGACGTAAATATGCGAAAAAGAAATGTACTGCATTCAGGCTAAAGGTCTTACATTTCTGTTTCTCTCTCCATCTGTCTGTCTGTCTGTCTGTCTGTCTGTCTGTCTGTCTGTCTGTCTGTCTGTCTTCTGTCTGTCTGTCTTCTGTCTGTCTGTCATTCTGTATGTCTGTCTGTCATTCTGTCTGTCTGTCGTCTGTCATTCTGTCTGTCTGTCTGTTCATTGCTGTCTGTCTGTCATTCTGTCTGTCTGTCATTCTGTCTGTCTGTCTGTCATTCTGTCTGTCTGTCTGTCTGTCAGTCGTCATTCTGTCTGTCTGTCTGTCTGTCTTCTGTCTGTCTGTCTGTCTGTCATTCTGTCTGTCTGTCTGTCATTCTGTCTGTCTGTCATTCTGTCTGTCTGTCTGTCTGTCTGTCTGTCATTCTGTCTGTCTGTCTGTCATTCTGTCTGTCTGTCTGTCATTCTGTCTGTCCTGTCATTCTGTCTGTCATTCTGTCTGTCTGTCTGTCATCTACGTCTTTCCTCTCTCTCCTCTCTGTCGTCCACTGTACAACTGTGTTCGCATTATTCTCTTCTTTTCCATTTTGCATTTTCAACTATGGCTTTGGTGTTTCTTTTGAGCCTGACGCGAGGTTAAATGGGGTGAGATGGTTCTTTCTCTCTCACTCACTCACACACACACACACACACACACACACACACACACACACACACACACACACACACACACACACACACAGACACACACACACACACACACGCACACACACACACACACGCTCTCTCTCTCTCTCTCTCTCTTCTCTATCTCTCTCTATATCTCTCTTCCTCTCTCTATCTCTGTCTCTCTGTCTGTATGTCTGTCTCTATCTCTCTACTTCTCTGTCTCTCTGTTTCTGTTTCTGTCTGTCTGTTTTTCTGTTTCTCTCTCTCTCTCTCTCTTTCTTTCTCTTTTTCTCCCATTCTGACTCTGTATCTGTCTATGTCTGTCTGTCTGTCTGTCTGTCTGCCTGTCTGTCTCTTTCTTTTGCAATCTGTTATTCGGCAAGTTCTAGACTAAAAAACACATAGTAACAGTGCATGTATGGGCTGTCACCAGTGGAAACCTACAGATTCATTTTATCTGTGAAAATAATGATTTACGGAGCCCTCGTTGAAGTTAAAAGATAAAACCTGGTAAAGAGGCATAAAGCCAGAAAGCTTGTGCACTATAGGGGATCAGTCTTATGTGGTTCAATAACTGTAGAGAACAAATGCCTGTCAGGGGCTGTATTTCCTGGAAGAGTAATTGCAGGTGCTTGTCCCCGACCCCAATTCTCTTGACGGTTCAGATTCAAGTTCATATTGCTCATAGCCCAGTCGACCACTAGACCCATATCAGGGCTAACACCATGTTAAAAACGGCACCCAAGTTTAAGTTAAAAGACAACAGTCAAAACCATCATCATCATCATCAGGTGCCCTGCCACATGGCGTTGGCGATCATGGCCCTCCATTTGTATCTATCCCTTGTTGCCGCAAGCACATTTTCCATCCTCTCTGTCCTTAGCCACCCTGCAAGTCCGTCCAATATTTTCTCCTTGGGTCTACCTGGTGCTGTCTTTTCAAAAACCGTGCTCACCATTATCCTTGCAAGTCTAATATGCATTTTAAGAAAACAACAACAACACTATAATACATAAAATCAAATCAGATGAAATCTATTGATCTCTTGTAAAAACTGGAAAATTGCATCCGGAGGGACGTCTCTGAAGAGGTTCTTTAAGGGGTCTACCGTTACTCTTTTCATAACTTAGTTAGCTACTCAGACATGATGAGAAAGAAATGCTCACTTGACTGTGAGGTCACGAAAGACAGATCTTTAATTTTTTTTCTAAGGTCATAGCACTAGATGACATGAGACTTTTACAGAAGTAGAACAACTTTGTTGCCTTTTAAAATCGTTCAGACGTCATAGAAGCACATGACGAAGATTCTTAATGATGCAGAAGTTCAAACTGAGTGACTTTTGGAAACTTTCCTCGTGATATCATACCATTTCAAGCTGTAAGACTTTCTCTGATGCACAACTTCATTGCTATAAACAAAAAAGAAAATAAGGAAAAAAGAAGAA
>JAPXFY010000020.1:65205422-65220422 GCA_030674185.1 Monoplex corrugatus
AGATAGATAGATAGATAGATGGATAGATAGATAGATAGATGATAGACAGACATATAGATAGATAGATAGATAGACAGACGATGATGGATAGATAGATAGATGGATAACAGACATGATAGATAGATAGATAGATAGATGATAGATAGATAGATAGATAGATAGATAGAAGAAGACAATAGATAGATAGATAGATAGATAGACAAGATAGATGGATAGATAGATATATAGATAGATAGATAGATAGATAGATAGGATAGGTAGGTAGGTAGGTAGATAGATAGACAGATAGATATCTGAGAAACAGAGTGAGAGAGAAAGAAAGAGACAGACAGACAGACAAGATAGAGACAGACTGACAGAGTGAGAGAGGGGTGAGAGAGAGAGAGAGAGAGAGAGAGAGAGACAGAGAAGAGACAGAGAAAGAGACAGAGAGACAGAGACAAGAGACAGAAAGACAGAGAAAGAAAAGAGACAGACAGAGAGAGATAGCGCGCACGAGAGAGAGAGAGAGACAGCAGACAGACAGACAGACAGACAGCAGACAGAGACAGAGACACAGAGACACAGAGTAAGAGACAAGAGTAAGAGACAGAAGAAAGAGAGACAGACAGAGAAAGAGACACAGAGAACGGGATTAGTGGAGAGCAACATTGCACGACATGATTGTCTGATCAGTTCCGCCATCAGGTGACTTTGTATGGAGAGCGTGCACGTGCAATCGTGGAGAGAAGAGACACACGATAGTGTCACGAGTTTCACCTCGTCCCCTGTGTAACCCACCCCACGCACCCATCAACCACGCGCCCACCGCAATCCTACTACTACTAGTACTAGTACTACTACTACGACTGCTACTACTTCTACTTCTACTACTACTACTACTACTACATGATAATAATAATAATAATAATAAATCACTTTTAGATAGCGCTATTCTCCTAAACATAGGTAAAGACTCACCTCGTTTTACATTTAATTAGTTCATTTTTCCCAATCAGCCGTATGCTAATGGTCAATTATACTAACTCCCACTTCTAGTCCCCCCCCCCCCCCACCAACACACACACACTAGCACATCTTTGAAAGTACTAATATATACATTACTGAATCAGAAAGATAGATCAAAAATCATGTTTCATTACTGGGAGTATTATCAAAATGAGTTGAGGCCCTGCCTTGAAAGAAAGAGAAAGATGATGAACAGCGGTGAGAAAAAAGAGATCGTTCCAGACAAGTGGGGGCCTGGCAACGGAAGGCTCGGTGTCCTACACCCATCCACACCACCCACCCCCCTATCATTTTCTGAAACTCCCTCTACTCCCCCCCCCCCCCCCCCCCACCACACACATTTTTTGTTGTTGCATGACTCCTGTGTTGAGGCAAGTGAAGACTGCATGTATATTTTGTTTTCTCAACCCTTTGACTCCCGCATCCTGTCCACCAGCATCCTACATCGCCAACCATGCTAGCAAAGCAAAGCTTTAACCCTTTAATTCCCTCACCAGCATCCTACATTGCCAACCGTGCTAGCAAAGGAAAAAAATTAACCCTTTGATTCCCTCACCAGCATCCTGCATTGCCAACCATGCTAGCAAACGAAAAATTAACCCTTTGATTCCCTACCCTATCCACCAGCTTCCTGTAGAAGTTTTGGGTGAGGAATCAAGTGGTAAGCGTAGTGTGGAGTGAAATTAAAGGGTTAAACCATTCTGTTTTGTTTTTCTTCTTCTTTCTGTAACAAAGGTTTTGTTTCATCATATCTCGTTTTGTTTGACAGGTCCCCCCTCCCTCGGTTCTTTCTTAGTTCCCCTGTCTCTTTCATGTCTTTCGTCTGAATTCCTCTTTTCTCCCGTCTATCTGCTGTTGTCTTCTGTCTTACAGTGTGGTCTACAGGTGTTCGTCTGAGAGTTTCTTCTTCTGTCTTTTTTGTCTACTGTTTGTCAGTGTGTCTATCTGTTACTTTCTATAGGAGTTCTTTTGTCTTTTTGTCTACGTTTGTCATTTTATCATGTTAGACTTTCTATAGGAGTTTCTTCTTCTGTCTTTTTGTCTACGTGTTTGTCAGTGTGTCTATCTGTTAGACTTTCTATATGAGTTTCTTCTTCTGTCTTTTTGTCTACGTGTTTGTCAGTGTGTCTATCTGTTAGACTTTCTATATGAGTTTCTTCTTCTGTCTTTTTGTCTACGTGTTTGTCAGTGTGTCTATCTGTTAGACTTTCTATAGAGTTTCTTCTTCTGTCTTTTTGTCTACGTGTTTGTCAGTGTGTCTATCTGTTAGACTTTCTATAGAGTTTCTTCTTCTGTCTTTTTGTCTACGTGTTTGTCAGTGTGTCTGCCTGTTAGACGTTTTCTATATGGTTTCCTCTTTTTTTTTTGTCTTCGCCACTTCTGGTTTCTCTGCTTGTACTGTTCGTCAATGGGATTCTTTTTTCTTTGTTCTTTTTGTCTTTGTCTGTTTGTCAGTGTGTCTGCTGTTGATGTTCTAGTGAGTTCTGTTTGTTTTTTGTCTACGTTTGTGTTTGTTTACACTCTTTGTTTCGGTTTCTGATGTATGTGTCTTGGATTTCTCTTCTTCTGTCTATCTGTTTGTCGTTGTCTGTTGTCATGTGTTTGTTGTCTGTTGTCTGTGAGTCTGTTTTTTTTTGGTTTTTTACATTTATGTTCGTCTGATGAGTTTCTTTTTCCGTCTGTCATTATGTCTATCTGTTTGTCATGTGTCTGTCTGTATGTTTGTCAGTGTGTCTGTCTGTCTTGAGTCTGTTTGTCTTTTGGTTTCATCTCACTGTTTCTTTTCATTGTGTTCGTCTGAGGAGCCTCTTTTTTGTTTGGATTTATGTCTGTCGGTTTGTCAATGTGTCTGTCTGTGTGTTTGTCTTTCTGTCATGCAATATGACGTGATATGGCATGCTGGTGGTATTGGTAGTGGAAAAGATGTGGGTGGTGATACGGTGTAGTCGTGATGTACATGGATGTGCGTTTGTGTTTGTGCATATATGTGTGTGCGTGTGCGTGTGTCCTGGCAGTATGCATATGTGTGTCTGACAGTGTGTATGTGCGTCTCTGTCTGTCTGTCTCTCTCTCTCTCTCTCTCTCTCTCTCTCCTCTTTGTGAGTGAGTGCGTGCGTGCGTGCACGTGTGTGCATGTGTGTGTGTGATTATATATATATATATATATTATATATGTGTGTGTGTGTGTGTGATGTGTGTGTGTGTGTGTGTATGTGTGTGTGTGTGTATGTGTGTATGTGTGTGTGTGTGTGTGTGTGTGTGTGTGTGTGTGTGTGTGTGTGTGTGTGTGTGTGTGTGTGTGTGTGTGTGTTGTATCCAACATTTTGCAAACCTGACAATAAACGATTCCTGATGTTGATAGTGTGTCTGTGTCAGTGTGTATGCTGTGTGTTTGTGTTTCCTATCTACGGTATGAATTGTGTGTTGACAGAATTGTTTTCTGTCCTTTCTGAGCCATGGTTGGCTACAATTTTTTTTACCATAGGTATTTTCATTTTTAAAGCGTTTCAATTTGTGTGTGTGTGTGTGTGTGTGTGTGTGTGTGTGTGTGTGTGTGTGTGTGTGTGTGTGTGTGTGTGTGTGGGGGGGGGCCAGTATGCACACATTGTTTTGCCCACACTATGCAGGCAGTATGTTGCTGCACAGTCTGCATACTCCATCTTCCATGGCCTGCATGCTGGGTGTTTTAATGTTACCATTCAAAGCCACCAGGCACTGACAAAATTACAGGATTCTTAACGTACATAATGACTCACAACATTGAGGCAAGCTGATCAGTTTAAATATCTGGGACCAGTCATTCCACCAGACGGAGATGAATATTAGAAATTTCCAGCAGAATTGACCAAGCTAAAATAACATTCAAGAAAATGAAAATGCATATCAGTTAATATCAGGACTAGTTCTTCAGTGTTATATAGAACCAATACTGTTTGTATGGATGTGACGAGTTTAATGTATTCCTGTTTCGGAAGATAAAGATACACATGTCATTTACATGTAACCAAGATCATTCCAGTAATAGGCTGATAAAATACCAGTATAACATATAGACTAGGTAGAACATAGTCTAGGTAGGGCCTCAGGACCTGGCCAGCTCATAGATTTATGTGCAGGCTTAAGGCTTGTGCCATGATCACCATACACATGGCACCTGTGACGTTAGTGCATATGGAATTCGTTCCGAGCGCGGAAACGTCGTTTTGAGAAACAGAAACTGAAACTTGTATGGATGTGAAGCGTTGACAGTCAACATTCAAAGTCAGAACAAGATTGAGGCAACTGAAATCTGGTTTCTAAGAAGAATATCAAGAGTTCCATGGATAGCAAAGAAAACGGACAGTCTTGAAACAGACAAACGCTAATCTTCTTCATTACTGTTGTTTTGTGTGTACCTCTGTCAAGACTAGTCCAAAAATTCTAAGCGTTACTAAAATTTGGAGTTCTTGTTGGTTGGAAAGATGTTTCCCTAGAATTTTAGTGAATTTTTTTAAATGTTTTCTTCAACTTAGAATTTTAGTGATTTTCCATTTATTTTCAACGCTTTAAAATTTTCATGGTCCCACTTGCCAAAAAGATGTCTTTAAAACGATGTGAGAAAAGAGAGACAAATGATATGGCTTTACAAGTTTTATTTGTTTGTTTTTGGACGTGTATTTCTTTTGTGTATTGTTGTTTTTTTTTCTCTTTTCTTTATCTCTTTTTCTGTCTTTCCTCTTTTTCTTCTCTTTGATGTGAGGGGAAGAAAGACACTGGTGAGATTGTTTTACAAATCTCTTTCTCTGGCGAATTGTTTTCTCTCCTTATTTATTTGTTTTTCCTTTTCTTTCTGGTCTTCTTATTTTGCTGGTTCTTATTTCTTTCTTCTTTTCGTGCCTCTGTCAGTTTGGCGGGAACTAGGAAGTAGAAAAGCAGATTCTGATCCCCCTTGGTGTCGGTTTCTCTTTTTCGTGCAAAACAAATCTTCTTTTCCTCTGTGTATCATTATCCTCTTGGCACACAACAACACACACCACACACCACACACACACACACAACACACACACCACACACACACACACACACACACACACACACAACATACAACATACAACACACACACACATACACACATACACACAACACACACACACACACTCACACACACACACACACACACACACACACACACACACACACTACACACACACAACACTACACCCCACAACACACACACAAAACACACACACACACATACATACACAACCACACAACACACCTACACACACACATACACACACACATACACACACACAGACACACACTCACACACATCACACACACACACCAGACACACACCAACACACACACAGATACACACACATACACAACACATACATACGCACACATACACAGACACACACACACACACTCACACATACACACACTACACACACACACACACACACACACACACACACACACACACACACACACACACACACACACACACACACACACACACACACACACACGAATACGCTTATCCGAGAGAGAGAAAAAAATCAGAACGCCAGAAACAGAAAATGACCAAATTACCCTGCACACCTCTCTACCATCATCGTTTGTGCCAACATCTTTCTCAGGCCTGTCATTCCAGACAGGTGGAATTCTCTGAGAAAGAAGCGATCAGACAGAAAGTTCCCTGACTAAGTTTGCTGGCCAATTTACAGGGGAGACAGTGAATACCATGAGAGTATGATGGGTCAATCTGTCTCCAGCCACAACCCTGCCAATACTTTCAGATCAGGCACTACATCACTACTGGATGGACGGGAGACACAAACGCATGGCATCATACTCAGATTTTAATGTGTGAAGATTTAATCAAAGGACACAACTCTTGAGAATTATCTCCCATGTTGTATAGAACTTCTCAAATCCAACACAGCCTACGCTACCCATTCAGCTAGCATAGAAGCAGATACAAAGCACAAAAACAGCAAGCTCAGAACACTCCTCAAAAAGGAGGGCCCAAGCTTGAAGATTGTTTTCATTTTTGTTCATTTGTTTGTTTGCTTATTTGTTTTCGTTTGAGTGATTGTTTGTTTGTTTTGTTTGTTTGTTTGATGTGTTTGTTGTTTAGTGTTTTCTGGCTTTTATGTGTTTATTTTCTTGCGTTTAATTTATTTCTCTTTTTTTGTTTTTGTTTTACTACATTCTGTCTTTTTGTGATTTTTTTTGTCTTTGTTTGCTTGGCTGTTTTTGTTTTTGTTTGTATTTGTTTTGATTTTGTTTTGTTTTGTTTGTTTGTTTTTAAGGTTTTGCTTTAAGGTAAAGTGACAGATCTGTAATCTCCTTGCTGCCCATCCTCTTTTTTATGTTGTCAACAAATTCTCTTTTCTTTTGTGTATCATCACGTTTTGGCACACACAGAAAGGTACACTTTCACTTTGTGTATCATCACGTTTTGCCACACACAGAAAGGTACACTTTCACTTTGTGTATCATCACGTTTTTGGCACACACAGAAAGGTACACTTTCACTTTGTGTATTATCACGTTTTGCCACACACAGAAAGGTACACTTTCACTTTGTGTATCATGCACGTTTTGGCACACACAGAAAGGTACACTTTCACTTTGTGTATCATCACGTTTTGGCACACACAGAAAGGTACACTTTCACTATGTGTATCATCACGTTTAGGCACACACAGAAAGATACACTTTCACTTTGTGTATCATCACGTTTTTGGCACACACAGAAAGGTACACTTTCACTTTGTGTATCATCACGTTTTGGCACACACAGAAAGGTACACTTTCATTTTGTGTATCATCACGTTTTGGCACACACAGAAAGGTACACTTTCACTTTGTGTATCATCACGTTTTGCCACACACAGAAAGGTACACTTTCACTTTGTGTATCATCACGTTTTGCACACACAGAAAGGTACACTTTCACTTTGTGTATCATCACGTTTTGGCACACACAGAAAGGTACACTTTCACTTTGTGTATCATCACGTTTTGGCACACACAGAAAGGTACACTTTCACTTTGTTATCATCACGTTTTGGCACACACAGAAAGGTACACTTTCACTTTGTGTATCATCACGTTTTGGCACACACAGAAAGGTACACTTTCACTTTGTGTATCATCACGTTTTGGCACACACAGAAAGGTACACTTTCACTTTGTATATCATCACGTTTTGGCACACACAGAAAGGTACACTTTCACTTTGTGTATCATGACGTTTTGCCACACACAGAAAGGTACACTTTCACTTTGTGTATCATACGTTTTGGCACACAAGAAAGGTACACTTTCACTTTGTATATCATCACGTTTTGGCACACACAGAAAGGTACACTTTCACTTTGTGTATCATCATGTTTTGGCACACACAGAAAGGTACACTTTCACTTTGTGTATCATCATGTTTTGGCACACACAGAAAGGTACACTTTCACTTTGTATATCATCACGTTTTGGCACACACAGAAAGGTACACTTTCACTTTGTATATCATCACGTTTTGGCACACACAGAAAGGTACACTTTCACTTTGTATATCATCACGTTTTGGCACACACAGAAAGGTACACTTTCACTTTCAGTGTCAGTGTCTTAAGACGTCTCTCAGTTTTTCAAATAGTGTTTTCGTCTTGTTGATGGGCAGAGGAGGCTTTGTGAATTTATTGATTGGGGGCTTTCTGTGATGTTGAGACAAGTTTTTACTTCGTGGCTAGCTGTGTTTTGATTCAGTCCTTTAATTGTTTGTTTATTTTATTTACCTGTTCTTTTCTTTGAAGATAAAATACGCATATACACGCGTCATTTACATGTAACCAAGATTGTTTGAATGATAGACTGATACAGACACCTAAGGTGCTGGTCAGAAGATTTGAGCAACACCCTCAATGACGCATCAGCGATGTGGGTGAAACCCGACTGTGTGGTCCCAGTCTTTCCAATGAGCCCATAGCACACCCAACTCTGGGTAAGAGCCTGTTCGAGCCGAAAAAAATCCCACAATAATTTTTGAAGGGACTGATGTGGATTCGAACCCACAACCTTCCAGTCGGTAGTCTGTTGAGCTAACCACTACACCACGGCGACTGGTGTACAAGTCTTTTATTACTTCAATCGCTTCCTTCCCAACAGCATCATTTGTGCCAACATCTCTCTTAAGCTTGCTCCAGGAGGTTGGGCTTTGCCATGACGGAAGAGATCAGGTCAATGTTTCCTGAGTGATTTGGTCGTCGATTTATGGGAAGATTATGGATGCCATGATAGCATGGTGTCCCTGTGTCCAACCCGAAACCATCCCTTCCCTTCTTCACACATTTCACTGGGGGGGGGGGGGGGGGTCACAAGAAGCTGAATGAATCAGAGGTGTCTGCCTGCCCTACCCCCTAAATTCTACTGTCTACACCACAGGGATAAAGACAAGTCTGTCTCCTCAATATGTTGATGTCAGCATTACTTCTCCACCCCTTTCTTCTTCCAAGTTTTATCAAGAGAGAAAAAATGGAACAGACTGCATTAATATTAGCAATGTTCTTGTGGTTGTTTCTTGACGTGTTCTTCTTCTTCGTCGTCTGTTTCTCCTCCTTCTCCTCTTCTTCCTTCTTTCTTTACTTTTTTGGTGTCTTTTTGTTCTTTTGTTCTTTCTTTCTTTCTTTTTTATTTAGTTATTTATTTATCTCCTCCTCCTCCTCCTCTTCTTCTTTTTTTCACCATCATCATCATCATCATCATCATCATCATCATCTTTTCTTCTTCTTCTTCTTCTTCTTCTTCTTCTCTTCTCCTTCTTCTTCTTCTTCTTCTTTCTTTCTTTCTTTCTTTCTTTCTTTCTTTCATTCATTCGTTCGTTCATTCTTCCTTCCCTTTTCTTTCCCTTTTCTTCTTCTCTTTGTTCTTTCGTCGTCTTCGTCTTTTTTTCTTTCTTCTTTTTCTTTTTTCTTCTTTTTGCGTTTGCCATCCACAAGATCAGGCCACATCTGTCAATGAAGATGGCCATTTTGTCCACTTCCTGTCCTTTGCCATGGAGCCTGGTGGTGAGAGGAGAGATAGTAGGCCATGTCTCCTGTTGCCATGTCTCCTGTTGTCCTGTCTCCTGTTGCCATGTCTCCTGTTGCCCTGTCTCCTGTTGCCATGTCTCCTGTTGCCCTGTCTCCTGTTGCCCTGTCTCCTGTTGCATGTCTCCTGTTGCCATGTCTCCTGTTGCCCTGTCTCCTGTTGCCATGTCTCCTGTTGCCATGTCTCCTGTTGCCCTGTCTCCTGTTGCCATGTCTCCTGTTGCCCTGTCTCCTGTTGCCCTGTCTCCTTTTGCCATGTCTCCTGTTGCCCTGTCTCCTGTTGCCATGTCTCCTGTTGCCATGTCTCCTGTTGCCATGTCTCCTGTTGCCCTGCTCCACTAACCTGATAGGAGGCCAGATTGTTGCAGTGTGTGTCAAGCTGTCTGGTGTCCTTGACAACAAGGGGCAGGCTGGTGAAGGTGTCAGTTTGAACTTGAGGTAGTCCAGCTGATTCTCAGATCCCCTGTTGGCAGATTGTTATGAAGTGTTAATTAACTGTTGTGTGTTATTGTTTGACACTGTTAATTCATTGTTCTGAATTATTAATTGTAATTGTTCCCCTTCTTACATTCAAACTTCCACTATCCCTCCCCACCCCCCACCCCTTTTCCCCTGTGTGTGTTGTGTGTGTGTGTGTGTGTGTGTGTGTGTGTGTGTGTGTGTGTGTGTATGTGTGTGTGTATGTGTGTGTGTATGTGTGTGTATATGTGTGTGTGTGCATGTGTGTGTGTGTGTGTGTGTGTGTGTGTGTGTGTGTGTGTGTGTGTGTGTGTGTGTGTGTGTGTGTGTCTAAAATCACTATTGTGAACAGACATCAAATAAGAGTTCCTTTCCTTATATAGTCTTGAGTCTATGTGGAGAATTATTAGAACCGCTTGTTGGTCTCTGGACAGATGGTGCTGGTTATCCCTTTCTGTCTGTGGTTTAAGGAATAATGTGATGATGTTCCTCTTCTGGCTGTGGCTGACAGTGTCGTCAGACTGATCTCCCTGGGTTTCTTTTTTTTACTGGCTTATTTGCTGTTTCGTTATTTGATATCCCACTATGAACTGGAATCCACTAAAGGATTACTTATCTGGTTCATCCATCTTTATTGAAGGCCTTAGTCAGTGTTAAGGGTCTGGACAACGGAGATTCTTGACAAGAGGGTGGTGGTGGTAAGGGGAGTGTAGTTGGCATACAGTGGGGTGAGGGTAGACTAGGTCATGTGATAAGAGGGACAGAATAATGAGAGGGCATAACTTACTAGCACTCCAGGAAGACTGGCACTTTTACGGTCTGTTTTTGCTCTCAGACTAGAGAACAATGAATATTTAACAGCATGAATTGTTCTGTAAAGTGTTCTTGTATAGTACTATTCTCCTAACTCATTTACATCACTACGTATTCCACATACTCAGACTTTTTAGTGGAGCACGCAGAACTGATTCTGTTTGGCGAGCTGATCACATTATGTTTGTTGCACAGTCTGCATCTTTGGTGGGCGTACATGCTGGGTGTTTTCATGTTTCCATGAGTCAGCCACTGACATGATTTACAACATCTTTAAAAAACAAGTGTCACTGCCCGTGTTCACTTTCTCTTCCTCCTAATTTTTGTATCTGGTGTTTGTTTGTTTGTGATCTTACGCTTGACAAAGGCCTGGCCGAAAATGTTGCGCCTGTCTTGTCTTGTTGTATTAAATACGCGTTCTGATTCTTATTCTTTTTTTTCTGGTTACAGGATCTTTATCGTGCATATCTGATTTGCATGCGTACACACACGAAAGAGGCATGCTTATACAAACGAAGGGTTTAAGCACTGGCAGGCCTGCACACGTGTTGACTAGGAGATGGGAAAACTCTCCACAGGAGATGGGAAAGCTCTCCACAAGAGATGGGAAAACTCTCCACACGAGATGGGAAAAACTCTCCACAGGAGATGGGAAAACTCTCCACAGGAGATGGGAAAACTCTCCACAGGAGATGGGAAAACTCTCCACAGGAGATGGGAAAGCTCTCCACAGGAGATGGGAAAACTCTCTCCACAGGAGATGGGAACACTCTCCACAGGAGATGGGAAAGCTCTCCACAGGAGATGGGAAAACTCTCCACAGGAGATGGGAAAACTCTCCACAGGAGATGGACTCTCCACAGGAGATGGAAAAACTCTCCACAGGAGATGGGAAAACTCTCCACAGGAGATGGGAAAACTCTCCACAGGAGATGGGAAAGCTCTCCACAGGAGATGGGAAAACTCTCCACAGGAGATGGGAAAACTCTCCACAGGAGATGGGTAAACTCTCCACAGGAGATGGGAAAACTCTCCACAGGAGATGGGAAAACTCTCCACTGGAGATGGGAAAACTTCACAGGAGATGGGAAAACTCTTCACAGGAGATGGGAAAACTCTTCACAGGAGATGGGAAAACTCTTCACAGGAGATGGGAAAACTCTCCACAGGAGATGGGAAAACTCTCCACAGGAGATGGGAAAAACTCTCCACAGGAGATGGACTCTCCACAGGAGATGGGAAAACTCTCCACAGGAGATCGGAAAACTCTCCACAGGAGATGGGAAAAACTCTTCACAGGAGATGGGAAAAACTCTTCACCCTTTACCCATCAGGGGGAGGTGTCTGGGTGGATTGAACCCAAGATCTTTCAACTGAAAGTCTGACGTTTACCCACTTGACTACCGTGTGTCCCGTTAACTATCCATCTAGTCATCTCTTACGGCAACAGTGATGTGGAAGGCAACAGGGAAAGAACATGTAATCAGAATGAAAGGACAGTGTTGAAGGTGACACTGTCAAGACCTCGAAGACGTTTGTCACAGTTGTGTATACACTGAGTCAGCAATGTGGACACAACACACTGAGTCAGACACAATACACTGAGTCAGCAATGTGGACACAACACACTGAGTCAGCATGTGGACACAACACACTGAGTCAGCAATGTGGACACAACACACTGAGTCAGCAATGTGGACACAACAACACACTGAGTCAGCAATGTGGACACAACACACTGAGTCAGCAATGTGGACACAAACACACTGATCAGCAATGTGGACACAACACACTGAGTCAGCAATGTGGACACAAAAACACACTGAGTCAGCAATGTGGACACAACAACACACTGAGTCAGCAATGTGGACACAACACACTGAGTCAGCAATGTGGACAAAACAAAAACAACACACTGAGTCAGCAATGTGGACACAACACACTGAGTCAGCAATGTGGACACACAACACACTGAGTCAGCAATGTGGACACAACACACTGAGTCAGCAATGTGGACACAACACACTGAGTCAGCAATGTGGACACAACAACACACTGAGTCAGCAATGTGGACACAACACACTGAGTCAGCAATGTGGACACAACACACTGAGTCAGCAATGTGGACACAACACACTGAGTCAGCAATGTGGACACAACACACTGAGTCAGCAATGTGGACACAACACACTGAGTCAGCAATGTGGACACAACACACTGAGTCAGCAATGTGGACACAACACACTGAGTCAGCAATGTGGACACAACACACTGAGTCAGCAATGTGGACACAACAACACACTGAGTCAGCAATGTGGACACAACACACTGAGTCAGCAATGTGGACACAAACACACTGAGTCAGCAATGTGGACACAACAACACACTGAGTCAGCAATGTGGACACAACACACTGAGTCAGCAATGTGGACACAACAACACACTGAGTCAGCAATGTGGACACAACACACTGAGTCAGCAATGTGGACACAACAACACACTGAGTCAGCAATGTGGACACAACAACACACTGAGTCAGCAATGTGGACACAACACACTGAGTCAGCAATGTGGACACACACACTGTGTCCTGACTCTGTGTGTAAACCCTACATTTACTGACATTGACCGTGTCTGGGTCATCTCCTGCCTTAATCCACCCTATCCCCTGTTTTTTCTTGGTACCAGACTCTCTCCAGAATGATGGGTTTCTCCTACAAGAAAGCGATACCCGCCCCCGCCCCTCTCCCCTGTCCATACCAATTCTTCTTGCTAACCACACCCTTTTCAGGCTTGCTCCAGGGAATGGGTTTCTCCTAGAAGGAATCGATCCCTCCTCTACCCCCCCTCCCCCCCTAGCTCATTCTCTTGGTAACGACACCATTTTCAGTCTCACTCTAAGAGGATGTGTTTCTCTCAGAAGGAAGTGATCAGGCAGAAGTTTTCTGATTGAGTTTTTAACCAGTCTACGCGAAGAAAATGGATACCACAGTAGTAGCATGGTGACCTTGTCTCGTTTCCCGATGGTTTTAGTTTCAGTTTCAGTTTCAGTTTCTCAAGATGACGTCTCCGCGCTCGGAACGAACTCCATATGCACTAACGTCACAGGTGCCACGTGTATGGCGATCATGGCACAAGCCTTAAGCCTGCACATAAACCCATGAGTTGGCCAGGTCCTGAGGCCCTACCTAGACTACGTTTTACCTAGTCTATATTTTATACTGGTATTTTATTAGCCCACCTCTGGAATAATCTTGGTTACATGTAAATGACATGTGTATCTGTGTATTTACCTTCATAAAAGGAACATATATATAAAGAACATAAATAAATAATTAAAGGTCTTGATCACAACACATCTAGCTATTGTGTATAAACTCGTCTCACATGATAGACCCCCCCCCTCCCCTAGTCAATGCCCAAATGCTCAGCCATCTATCAACTAGGTGAAGCCAATATTTTCTTAATCATCGATAGGTAAGTAAATAAGTATTAAGTAAGTAAGTAAGTAAATAGGTAGATAAGCAAGCAAGTAAGTAAGCTAGCAAGTAAGCAAGCAAGCAAGCGAGTGAGTGAGTAATCACCTCCAGACCTACCCACACCTTCCGCCCACATCTCTCAAGGAACGGAAAGAATCACAGGAACATGTTTCCACAGCCCTTCACTGCTGACAGCCATTGAATGATGAATAAGTTATTCCAAGAACCATTTTTACTGTAATACCATCACGGTATTATATTTGTATTTCTGTTTCATTCTTGTCATAAGGGATTTGTTGCTTAAAGTCTGAGATACTTTCTTCAGGAAGAGCCATTGCCACGACGTGATGACACTCCTTTCTTTGCATTTCTTTTCCCTTTTTTTCATGTTTCCTCCCTTCCTATCTGCTGTCTCCTTTCATGATATCCTTCTATGAACAGGGATCCACTGAAGGATTACTCGACTGGTTTGTTTGTCTTCCTTGAAGGCCTTAGTCATGTCTTCCCGTTTATTTTCTCTCTTTTTATTTTTTGTCCCCACTTTTCTCCTCCATCTTTTCCTACAAGACAGAACAGTAAATGTGCGCTAGTGGACAGTTTTCTTGCAGTCGTTTAAGCTGCCCTGAGGAACGGGAATACAAAACGAATATGCGAAGAAATGGAGAAACGTGATAGTAAGAAGAGATCAAACAGAACTCAGAGAGGTCTGACACTCTATCGGGTGCATTTGTCATCAAAATACAGAACACATGATAGCAGCAAACAACCCTCCTGAGGTCTCTCGAGATGAAGGTGGGGCCATTGATAAGAATGCTGGAATAACAGAATGAGAGAAAGTGTGAGAAAGGAACACTGAGTAGAACTGCAGGATGTGTGTCACTGTGCTGCGTGCATTGGCTCAAGTTGTGTGGATGCACACACTGTCTCCTGATCCCATGTGTAAGCTTCATACTCAGTAACACTGCTTGACATGCGACTATCCGGAGCTGCCTACACCAACGGAAATAGCTCTGATTGGCTGCGTCATTTCTGGCTCGCCATTGTGATTTGTTCGTCTGCTATAGTGCTTTGACTGCTTTCATCATTATATAGTGTGTAGTGTATAATAATGAAAACAGCTCAGAGCAATATAAGTTCAACAGAAATGTGGTCTGTATACATCT
>JAPXFY010000020.1:65225422-65227922 GCA_030674185.1 Monoplex corrugatus
CCAACTAGCTAATCAGCCAATTAACTAAGTGACTGACTAATTAGTTAACCAACTTACCAACCGACTGCGAACTAAATAACTAAACACCCAATAATTATTAATAAACTACCCTGTCTCTAACTCATTAACTCAATCACTCATATACTAACCCATCCAACCACCCATTCACTCATTCAGTAACTGAGCAACTAAATAAATGAATAAGTAAGTAACAAACCAATGAAGTAACTAGTTAACTAACTGATTGACTAAGTGAACAACTAAGTCACCAACGAACTAAACAATTAAGCGAAAAATTAACTATAAACATATGAAAGAATGAACAAATCAGTGTTTGTATGTATGAGTGTACATGTGTGTGTATGTGTGACTCTGTGTGTGTGTGTGGCGTGTGTGTGTGTGTGTATGTGCGCGCGTGCGTGTGTGTGTGTGTGAGCGTGTGCGTGTGTTGGGGAGGAAGATACAGGCACAGACAAACAGATAGAATGAGAGAGGACGAGAGAGAGAGAGAGAGAGACAGACAGACAGACAGACAGAGACAGAAAGAGAGACAGAGACAGAACCAAAGGCAGAGACAGAGACAAAGAGACAGAAAGAGAGAGGGAGAGAAAGACAGACAGACAGAGACAGACCTCTAGAGACAGACAGACAGAGACAGACGCAGAGACAGAAACAAAGACAGAGAACAGAGAGAAATAGAGAGAGAGACAGAGAAAGAGCGCGTCCATTTACGTGTGCTTTCAGCATCAAGGCCGACAGGTTATAATGTGTTTCCAGCCTTTAGATCTGTGATGTGGTCTGTGGTATTATCCTCCTTGTGTAGACAAGGGTCCTCTCCTTCATATACTGTGTCAATTAGCCATCTCCTTGTCATCTCTCTTTCATCTCTCTCCTCCTTCTCACACAATGTCATTAACCATCTCCTTGTCATCTCTCTTTCATCTCTCTCCTCTTGCATGCACCGTGTCCTAAAACATATCGTTGCCATCTCTCTTCTTTCATCTCTCTCCTTCTTTACACACAATGCCAGTTAACCATCTCTTTGTCATCTCTCTTTCATCTCTCTCCCCCTTCACACACTGTGCTATTAACCATCTCGTTGTCATCTCTTTCATCTCTCTTCTCCTTGACATACTGTGCTATTAACCATCTCGTTGTCATCTCTCTTTCATCTCTCTCCTCCTTGACATACTGTGCTATTAACCATCTCGTTGTCATCTCTCTTTCATCTCTCTCCCCCTTCACACACTGTGCTATTAACCATCTCGTTGTCATCTCTCTTTCATCTCTCTCCTCCTTGACACACTGTGCTATTAACCATCTCGTTGTCATCTCTCTTTCATCTCTCTTCTCCTTGACATACTGTGCTATTAACCATCTCGTTGTCATCTCTCTTTCATCTCTCTCCTCCTTGACATACTGTGCTATTAACCATCTCGTTGTCATCTCTTTCATCTCTCTCCTCCTTGACATACTGTGCTATTAACCATCTCGTTGTCATCTCTTTCATCTCTCTCCTCCTTGACATACTGTGCTATTAACCATCTCGTTGTCATCTCTTTCATCTCTCTCCTCCTTGACATACTGTGCTATTAACCATCTCATTGTCATCTCTCTTTCATCTCTCTTCTCCCTGACACACTGTGCTATTAACCATCTCATTGTCATCTCTCTTTCATCTCTCTTCTCCTTGACATACTGTGCTATTAACCATCTCGTTGTCATCTCTTTCATCTCTCTCCTCCTTCACACACTGTGCTATTAACCATCTAGTTGTCATCTCTCTTTCATCTCTCTCCTTCACACCGTTTCAGTTAACCATCTCTTTTCATCTCTCTCCTCTCTTTCACATCCTGTGTCAATTAACCATCTCGTTGTCATCTCTCTCCTCCTTCACACACTGTGTCAACCATCTCCTTTTCATCTCTCCTTCATCTCTCTCCTTCATACACTGTGTCAATTAACCATCTCCTTTTCATCTCTCCATCTCTCTTTCATATCTCTCCTCCCTCACACACTGTGTCAATTGATCATCTCCTTTTCATCTCTCTTTCATCTCTCTCCTCCTTCATATACTGTATCAATTAACCATCTCCTTTTCATCTCTCCATCTCTCTTTCATATCTCTCCTCCCTCACACACTGTGTCAATTGATCATCTCCTTTTCATCTCTCTTTCATCTCTCTCCTCCTTCATATACTGTATCAATTAACCATCTCCTTTTCATCTCTCCATCTCTCTTTCATATCTCTCCTCCCTCACACACTGTGTCAATTGATCATCTCCTTTTCATCTCTCTTTCATCTCTCTCCTCCTTCATATACTGTGTCAATTAACCATCTCCTTTTCATCTCTTTCGTCTCTCTCCTCCTTCACACACTGTGTCAATTAACCATTTCCTTTTCATCTCTTTCATCTCTCTCCTCTCCTTTACATACTGTGTCAATTAACCATCTCCTTTTCATCTCTTTCATCTCTCTCCTCCTTCACATACTGTGTC
>JAPXFY010000020.1:65232922-65237922 GCA_030674185.1 Monoplex corrugatus
CAGCACATAGATGACTCGTACAGATCAATCAATACGTTCTTCTGTAGCGTACAGAACAATGCCTTCAGAGGCCCAGACATCTAAGGGCCAAGAATGTCACCTGTTTATTCACACACACACACACACACACTTCCCAGACACAATTAGCGTGAGGTTTACTGCCCTGATCTTTCAGTACCAACTTATAACCCTTCGACTCCCCCCCTATTTGCCAATTGCAACACCTTAACCCTTTGACTTCCTACACCCTACTTGCCAACTGCAACACCTTAACCCTTTCGCTTTCACCCCTGCAACACCCTTAACCTTTGTCTCCCACCTACTGCCACCTTGCAACACCTTAACCCTTTGTCTCCCACACCCTACTTGCCAACTGCAACACCTTAACCCTTTGACTTCCACACCCTACTTGCCAACCTGCAACACCTTAACCCTTTGACTCTCCCACACCTAACTTGCCACCTGCAAACACCTTAACCCTTTGTCTCCACACCCTACTTGCCACCTGCAACACCTTAACCCTTTGACTTCCACACCCTACTTCCACCTGCAACACCTTAACCCTTTGTCTCCCACACCCTACTTGCCACCTGCAACACCTTAACCCTTTGACTTCCACACCCTACTTGCCACCTGCAACACCTTAACCCTTTGCTTCCACACCTACTTGCCACCTGCAACACTTAACCCTTGCTCCCACACCCTACTTGCCACCTGCAACACCTTAACCCTTTGACTCCCACACCCTACTTGCCACCTGCAACACCTTAACCCTTTGCTCCCACCCTACTTACCACCTGCAACACCTTAACCCTTTGACTCCCACACCCTACTTGCCAACTGCAACAGCTTAACCCTTTGGACTTCCCGCACCCTATTACCACTGCAACACCTAACCTTTGACTTCGCACCCTATTTGCCACTCAACCAACCTTCTCCCTTTGCCAACTGCACTCTTAACCTTACCTCCCCACCTAATTACCAACTGCAAAAGCTTAACCCCTTGGCTTCCTCATCAGAATTATGACATATGATATGATACATGATACATGATAATTATAGGATATTGTACAAAATTATATGGTGTGATAAGATATGAACAGATATGATATGATATGTGATATGATGTGATATGTGATGTGATATATGATATGATATGATCTGGTATGAAATGGTATGATGTGATATGATATGATATAATGATATGATATGATATGATATGATACGATACGATACGATACGATACAGTACGATACGATAGCATCGATACGATACAGTACGATACGATACGATACGATATGATATGATATGATGATGATATGATATGATATGATATGATATGATATGATATGATATGATATGATATGATATGATATGATATGATATGATATGATATGATATGATGTGATCTGATGTGATCTGAGGCGATGCGATGCGATACGATACGACACGAGACGACACGACACGACACGAACGATACGATTCGATACGATACGATACGATACGATATATGATATGATACGATACGATACGATACGATACGATACGATACGATACGATACAAACAATACGATACGATACGATACGAAACAATACGATACGATACGATACGATACGATACGATGTAACATGATATGAAAATTTATGTTAACCTGTAAAATTAAGCTTTTATCTTGATCAAAAGCCACAGCTGAATCTTTTAAAATGCAGAACGATGATTACGGTGCTACAAATTCCTAGAAATCTGTTACACCCAGCACATAGAGGTGACTCGTTACAGATCAATCAATACAATTCTTTCTGTAGCGCACAGAACAATGCATTCAGAGGCCACAGACATCTAAGGATCCAAGAATGTCCACCATATTTATTCACACACACAGCACACATACTCCCCAGACACAGATTAGCGTGAGGTTTACTGCCTCTGTAGTTTTCAGTATCACTCTTAACCCTTCGACTCCCCCACGCTATTTGCCAACTGCAACACCTTAACCCTTTCACTTCCTCGTGAGAATTATGACATATGATATGATACATGATATGATACACGATACATGATAATCATAAGATGCTGTATGATATGACATGAAATAATACGACATGATGAAAATTCCCTCACCCTATCCACCAGCTTCCTGCAGGAAGCTGGTGAATAGGGTGAGGGAATCAAAGGGTTAAGGTTGTGATTTACTACCACGGTTGGTAATGCAGGATGCTGGTAGACAGGGTGCGGGAGTCAAAAGGTTAAAATCAGCGAGCTAAAACAAAACAAAAAACAAAACAAAAAGAAGACTGCTCTGGCATTAATGGATCGTCAGTGTTGATAGCCTTTACGACCTGTCTGCCAAGCCATTAGGATGGCTGTAGACTGTGCCAGCCATCACTGAGTAATTTCTCTGCACCAGAACGTATAACGTATGTTGAAAGACCCTAAGGGGGCTGTTGTCACAATCGTATAATCTCTGAACAAGTGATATAACGCTATCTGCGTTTGGTCCGTGTGGCGGCAGTAGTAAGAGACTCTGGGGAGAGCTGGACAGTGGAAGATCATGAGAAGAGAAACCACCACCACCACCACCACCACCACAGACACACACACCTCCATCCTTCAAGGCAATTTTTTGGCCCTGAACTCCTTACACTCTTTGGGGGCCAAGCCACATCCAGGTCCTGACTCTTGGATGTCCTTCTGATGTCGTCTTATTTTGTTCTCCACCTGGGTTTAAATTTGCGCCTCCAAGGTAGTCAGACACCTTCAGGCCAGGTCATTCTTGTGATGGATGTCTTAACCACTTAGCTGTTGGGTACCCACTGTACATGGGAACATTTTCAGTCTTACGAGATTTACTTTGTTTTCCCTTCTAACAAACATAAAGTAATTATTTTCCATCTTATATAGGAAGCTAGAGAGTTCTTGAATGTTATATAGAACCGATAATGTTATGCGATTGTGAGGCGTGGACAGTCAACAAACAAAGCCAGGACAAGATTGAGGCAGCCGAGATGTGGTTTCCAAGAAGAATGTTGAGAGTTCCATGGACAGCAAAGAAAACAAACGAGACAGTCTTGATGGAGGCAGACACAAGAAGGTCATTGATAAGGAAGATCAGGAAAAGACAGGCAACATTTACAGGCCATTTTATGAGGAAAGGGGAATTGGAGCACTTGGTCACAACAGGAAAGCTGGAGGGAAAGAAAACACCAGGTAGACCCAGGGGAAAATATTGGACGGACTTGCAGGGTGGCTGAAGACAAAGAGGGCAGAAGATGTGCTTGCGGCAACAAGGGATAGATGGATATGGAGGGCCATGATTGCCAACGCCATGCGGCAAGGCACTTGATGATGATGATGATGATGATGATGATGATGATGATGATGATGATGATGATGATGGTGATAATGATGATGATAGGAAGGTAAATAGCAACATCAATGATTAACATTATTTGGGTACATCATATAATCTTATATCACTTGTTTGGGATTTCTTGGTGTTCTGGTTCTATTTTCGTGTTTTTCTGGTTCCTGTTTGCTTGAACGCGGGTGATTGCACTTGCTTTGGATTTCTTACTATTCTAAAACTGCATTTTATTTGTACATTTACGCTTGACGAATTAAGTTGGCCGAAAATTTGCGCCTGTCTTGTCTAGTTGTATTGAATACGCGTTCTGATTCTATGTTCGTGTTTTTCTGGTTCCTGTTTGCTTGAATGGGGGCGGTGGCACTTGTTTTAGATTTCAAAGCAAAACAAAACAAAATAAAACAAAACAAAAGAAAACAAAACAAAAACAGTGACTTTACATGAGAACAATGGGTTGGTTACAATCCTGAAAAGATATGTAAAGTCTGTTTTTGTCAATCACAAACATGAGGCTTTTGGGATTTACACCATTGCTTCTCACCCCCCCCCCCCACCCCCCACCCCCCCACACACAGTCATTGAAATGAAAACTGCCTGGATCTCAGCACCGCCAGTCCATGGACACACACAGTTCAGCCTCCCTGGACACAGCTTTAGGTGAGCTTAACTACCTCTGTAGCTTTCATCATCACTCTTAGAGGCCGCCACATCAAAAGAAGGCAGCACACACATTAATGCGTCGTCAGAATGGACAGGTTCTACGACCTGTCATGCAAAGCCATTTGGAAGACTATAGATTTTGCCAACCAGCACTGAGAAACGTCGTCGCCCGAGAAAATCCAGTGTGTGTTGAAAGATTGAAAGTGACAATTGTGGCAAGAACGTGTTAGAGAACAAAGGAATAAACATTGTATGTACTTAGTGAGATGAGGTTGTTGCTATTATTCGCCACGAGCGCCAGAGAAATAACGTTGTTCATTGCTTTATATTTTCTTTGTTTATATTCATATTTCATTTGTTTTGTCATAGTGATTTTACCACGTGAAACTCGGCCTGCTCACCCCTTTGAGAGAGCGTAACTGCAGTGCAGCGCTATCCATTTTTGTGTGTATGTGTGTGTGTGTGTGTGTGTGTGTGTGTGTGTGTGTGGTGTGTGTGTGTGTGTGTGTGTGAGTGTGTGTGTGTGTGTGTGCGTGCGCGCGCGCGCGCGTGCGTGTGTGTGTGTGTCTGTGGCTGTGTGTATTGTGTGTGTGTGTGCGCACGCGCGCGCGCGTGCGCGTGCATGCGCGTGTTCATTACTGCAAGACCGTCCATTCTCTTAATGATGCTTCATTTTCTCCTTGAATTCTTAGCGTCTTTCCCTGTATCTGTCTGTCTGTCTGTCTTTCTTTCTCTTTCACTCTCTCTCTCTCTCTTTCTCCCTTTTTGAATATTTTATTCTTTCATTCAGTCACTCACTCACTCCCTCTGTCACACACACGCACATACACACACACGATCTCTCTCTGTGTCTATCTGTCTCTCTTTCTCTCTTTTTGTCTGTCTGCCTGTCTGTCTGTCTCGCTCTCAGTCTTTCTGTCTGTCTGTCTCTCTCTCTCTCTCTCTCGTGTGCGTGCGTTGCTCGCTGTCTCTTTC
>JAPXFY010000020.1:65245422-65247922 GCA_030674185.1 Monoplex corrugatus
GAGACGACAGAGACGCAGAGAACAGAGAGAGACGACAGAAGAGCAGAGACAGACAGACACACAGACGGACAGACAAGACATAGGAGACAGATCACAAGACCGCTCTGTCCTGTAGTACACACACACACTTCATTATCAACATCATCAAGATGATCGATAAATACCTATTGATCAGACGAGCCATTACCTTCTCTTTAATCATTTCGTAGTTCACAAGCTCTTCTGTTTCATAGATAAGAACGTATGAAAGAGAGAGAGAGGTAAGAGAGAGAGAGAGGAGCAACGAAAGAAGACGGAAGAAGAGACAGAGGAGAATGAGACAGAGAGAGAGAGCAGAGAGAACAGAGAGAGAGAAAGGAGAAAGAGACGGAGAGAGATAGAGACAGGGAGACAGAGACACAAAGAGAGAGACAGAGAGAGAGACGGAGAGAGATAGAGACAGGGAGACAGAGACACAAGAGAGAGACAGAGAGAGAGACGGAGACAGAAACAGAGAGACAGACAGACAGACAGAGACAGAGAGACAGACAGACAGAGACAAACAGACAGACAGAGACAGAGAGACAGACAGACAGAGACAGAGAGACAGACAGACAGACAGAGACAGACAGAGACAGATAGAGACAGACAGACAGACAGAGACAGAGAGACAGACAGACAGAGACAGATAGAGACAGACAGACAGACAAAGACAGACAGACAGAGACAGAGAGACAGACAGACAGACAGAGACAGAGAGACAGACAGACAGAGACAGACAGATAGAGACAGACAGAGACAGACAGAGACACAGAGAGAGACAGACAGACAGAGACAGAGACAGACAGACACACAGACGGACAGACAAAGACATAGAGACAGATTTCACAAGACACGCTCTGTCCTGTAGTACACACACACACTTCATTATCTAATCATCATCAAGATGATCGATAAATACCTATTGATCAGAACGAGCCATTACCTTCTCTTTAATCTTTCTGTAGTTCCTGCTCCTTCTGTTTTCATAAAAAGGGGAAAGAAGCGAGTGAAAGAGGGAGAATGAGACAGAGACGAGAGACAGAGAGAAGAGGAGGGAGAAAGACAGAGAGAGAAAGAGACAGAGGGAGAAGAGACAGAGATGAGAGCAGAGAGGGAGAAAGAGACAGAGAGAGAAAGAGACAGAGGGAGAAGAGACAGAGATGAGGACAGAGACAGAGAGACAGAGACAGAGAGAGAAGGAGCGCCCACAGAGAGACAGAGACAGAGATGAGAACAAAGATAGAGATAGAAAGAAAGAGGGAGAGAGACACAGAGAGAGACAGACAAACAGACAGAGACAAACAGACAGACAGACAGACAGACAGAGAGTCAGAGACAGAGAGAGAGAGACAGAGAAGGAAACACCCAGAGAGAGACAGAAACAGAGAGAGAGAGACCGAAAGAAAGAGAGAGACAGACAAAGACAAAACAGACAGACAGACACATACAGAGAGAGAGACAGAGAGAAAAAGAGCGAAAAAATTCAAATCTCAGAGAGAGAGAGAGACAGAGAGAGAAAGAGCGAAAAAATTCAATCTCCAAACTTCCTTACTCAGGGGAGACAGAGAGAGAAATGAAATTCAAACTGCAAAACACTTATTTTACTTTAGGACTGTAGCATAAGGTCCCACTGGACTTATCCTACAGCTAGTCTTTACAACTCCACCACACACACAATGTAAACATCATCATCATCATCATCATCAGGTGCCCTGCCGCATGGCGGTGGCGACCATGGACTTCCAACCATCTCTATCTCTCGTTGCCCCCAGCATCTCCCCCACCCTCCCCATCCCCAGCCACTCTGCAAGTCCGTCCAGCATTCTCTCCCTGGGTCTACCTGGTGCTCTCTTTCCCTCCAGCTTTCCCGCTGTGCCCAGGTGCTCCAAACCCCCTTCCTCACAAAATGGCCTATAAATATTGCTTGTCTTTTCCTAATCTTCCTTATGAGTGATCTACTTGTGTCTGCCTCCATCAAGACTGTCTCGTTTGTTTTCTTTGCTGTCCATGGTACTCTCAACATACAAAAATAAAACCAGCACAATATGAATGAAATTGCCAAAACGAATTGTAATAATGTATTGACTTCAATGAGAGAGAGAGAGGCGGAGAGAGAGAGAGAGAGAGGGAGAGAGAAAGATAGAGAGAGAACGAGAGACAGGGAAAGACCACACACACACACACACACACACACACACACACACACACACACACACATACACATACACACACGCACACACACAGAGACGGAGAGACAAACAAAGAGAGAAAGAGAGACAGACAGACAAGAGACAAAGACAGACAGAGACAGAGAGACAGACAGAGATTCAGATTCAGGTTCAGTTTCAGATTCAGGTTGAGATGATTTATTCATAAAGAGTCATGGCCCTTCAGAAGGGGGATAACAAAAACACCAACATCGCACTTTTATACAGACAACATGTATTTATTATTGCATTTTCATACAGACAACATGTAT
>JAPXFY010000020.1:65255422-65272922 GCA_030674185.1 Monoplex corrugatus
TCCCAGGACATTCGTCTAGGTTTCTCACGATGGTTTCGCTGTAAAATGAAAACAAATCTGGTGATAAAACACACGCCTTTCTATATCTAACGTCTCTTGTTTCTGTCTTTCCTTCTTTCTTTCGTTTTATTTATTTATTTATTTTTTATTTTTATTTATTTATTTATTTAATTTATTTATTTATTTATTTTGGTTGGTAGGTAGGGGTGTTTTTTTTGTTTTTTGTTTGTTTTTTTGTTTTTTTGGTTTGTTTGTTTTTTGTTTGTTTATTTGTTTGATTTTTTTTTTTTAAAAAAAAGACTGATATCATTTTCTACGCTCAACGCTGCTGTTTGTTCCCAAAACATACAACTGAGCTAATGCCGGGGCAGCCTAACTGCCGTGGAATCTTTTAGCGTGCGCAGGCCAAAAGGCACACGAATCCAACGTCACAGATGCTATGTGATGGATAAGATCCAAAATGATTGTGATATAAGCTCTACAGGTACACATTAGCCCTGAAGCGTAAGATCTATAGAAATCCATTAGCCATAAGTGTAAGCATCTATAGGTACACATTAGCCCTAAGCGTAAGATCTATAGAAATCCATTAGCCATAAGTGTAAGATCTACAGGTACAGCATTAGCCCTAGCGTAAGATCTATAGAAATCCATTAGCCATAAGTGTAAGTCTACAGGTACACATTAGCCCTAAGCGTAAGATCTATAGAAATCCATTAGCCATAAGTGTAAGCTCTACAGGTACACATTAGCCCTAAGCGTAAGATCTATAGAAATCCATTAGCCATAAGTGTAAGATCTACAGGTACACATTAGCCCTGAGCGTAAGATCTATAGAAATCCATTAGCCATAAGTGTAAGATCTACAGATACACATTAGCCCTGAGCGTAAGATTTATAGAAATCCATTAGCCATAAGTGTAAGATCTACAGGTACACATTAGCCCTGAGCGTAAGATCTATAGAAATCCATTAGCCATAAGTGTAAGCTCTACAGGTACGCATTAGCCCTAAGCGTAAGCTGTATAGAAATCCATTAGCCATAAGTGTAAGCTCTATAGGTACGCATTAGCCCTAAGCGTAAGCTCTATAGAAATCCATTAGCCATAAGTGTAAGCTCTATAGGTACGCATTAGCCCTAAGCGTAAGCTCTATAGAAATCCATTAGCCATAAGTGTAAGCTCTATAGGTACACATTAGCCCTAAGCGTAAGCTCTATAGAAATCCATTAGCCATAAGTGTAAGCTCTATAGGTACGCATTAGCCCTAAGCGTAAGATCTATAGAAATCCATTAGCCATAAGTGTAAGCTCTACAGGTACACATTAGCCCTGAGCGTAAGATCTATAGAAATCCATTAGCCCTAAGTGTAAGCTCTACAGGTACACATTAGCCCTGAGCGTAAGATCTATAGAAATCCATTAGCCATAAGTGTAAGATCTACAGATACACATTAGCCCTGAGCGTAAGATTTATAGAAATCCATTAGCCATAAGTGTAAGATCTACAGGTACACATTAGCCCTGAGCGTAAGATCTATAGAAATCCATTAGCCATAAGTGTAAGCTCTACAGGTACACATTAGCCCTGAGCGTAAGATCTATAGAAATCCATTAGCCATAAGTGTAAGATCTACAGGTACACATTAGCCCTGAGCGTAAGATCTATAGAAATCCATTAGCCATAAGTTTAAGATCTACAGGTACACATTAGCCCTGAGCGTAAGATCTATAGAAATCCATTAGCCATAAGTGTAAGCTCTACAGGTACACATTAGCCCTGAGCGTAAGATCTATAGAAATCCATTAGCCATAAGTGTAAGATCTACAGATACACATTAGCCCTGAGCGTAAGATTTATAGAAATCCATTAGCCATAAGTGTAAGATCTACAGGTACACATTAGCCCTGAGCGTAAGATCTATAGAAATCCATTAGCCATAAGTGTAAGATCTACAGGTACACATTAGCCCTGAGCGTAAGATCTATAGATATCCATTAGCCATAAGTGTAAGATCTACAGGTACGCATTAGCCCTAAGCGTAAGATCTATAGAAATCCATTAGCCATAAGTGTAAGCTCTACAGGTACGCATTAGCCCTAAGCGTAAGATCTATAGAAATCCATTAGCCATAAGTGTAAGCTCTATAGGTACGCATTAGCCCTAAGCGTAAGATCTATAGAAATCCATTAGCCATAAGTGTAAGCTCTACAGGTACGCATTAGCCCTAAGCGTAAGATCTATAGAAATCCATTAGCCATAAGTGTAAGCTCTAAGGTACGCATTAGCCCTAAGCGTAAGATCTATAGAAATCCATTAGCCATAAGTGTAAGCTCTATAGGTACGCATTAGCCCTAAGCGTAAGATCTATAGAAATCCATTAGCCATAAGTGTAAGCTCTATAGGTACGCATTAGCCCTAAGCGTAAGATCTATAGAAATCCATTAGCCATAAGTGTAAGCTCTATAGGTACGCATTAGCCCTAAGCGGTAGCTCTATAGGTACGCATTAGCCCTAAGCGTAAGCTGTATAGTACGCATTAGCCCTAAGCGTAAGCTCTATAGGTACGCATTAGCCCTAAGCGTAAGATCTATAGGTACGCATTAGCCCTAAGCGTAAGCTCTATAGGTACGCATTAGCCCTAAGCGTAAGATCTATAGGTACGCATTAGCCCTAAGCGTAAGATCTATAGGTACGCATTAGCCCTAAGCGTAAGCTCTATAGGTACGCATTAGCCCTAAGCGTAAGATCTATAGGTACGCATTAGCCCTAAGCGTAAGATCTATAGGTACGCATTAGCCCTAAGCGTAAGATCTATAGAAATCCATTAGCCCTAAGCGTAAGATCTATAGAAATCCATTAGCCCTAAGCGTAAGATCTATAGGTATGTGTTAGTCCTAAGCGTAAGATCTATAGTACGCATTAGCCCTAAGCGTAAGCTCCATAAGTACGCTTAGCTCTAAGCGTAAGATCTATAAATAGGCATTAGCCCTAAGCGTAAGATCTATAAATAGGCATTAGCCTTAAGCGTAAGCTCCATAAGTACGCTTAGCTCTAAGCGTAAGATCTATAAATACGCATTAGCCCTAAGCGTAAGCTCCATAAGTACGCTTAGCTCTAAGCGTAAGATCTATAAATAGGCATTAGCCCTAAGCGTAAGCTCACTAGGTACGCATTAGCCCTAAACGTAAGATCTATAAATAGGCATTAGCCCTAAGCGTAAGCTCACTAGGTACGCATTAGCCCTAAACGTAAGATCTATAAATAGGCATTAGCCCTAAGCGTAAGCTCACTAGGTACGCATTAGCCCTAAGCGTAAGATCTATAAATAGGCATTAGCCCTAAGCGTAAGCTCACTAGGTACGCATTAGCCCTAAGCGTAAGATCTATAAATAGGCATTAGCCCTAAGCGTAAGCTCACTAGGTACGCATTAGCCCTAAGCGTAAGATCTATAAATAGGCATTAGCCCTAAGCGTAAGATCTATAAATAGGCATTAGCCCTAAGCGTAAGATCTATAAATAGGCATTAGCCCTAAGCGTAAGCTCCATAAGTACGCATTAGCCCTACGAGTGTAAGTTCTTGGGCAAAAGTTCGTCTTTTCAAGGATTGAACTTAAGGTCCCCACGATATAAGCATGGTGATCTAACAACGGGCTGGTTGGCAGAGCCATGGACTCTAGATCCGATAGCTTGAGTTCAATCCCAGCCTGCAACATTAAAATCTGGCCTGTTGGCTGCCCATCTTAATGTGGCGTAGAAAATGGGAGGGAAAGGGGGAGCACAAACGAAATCTCACTGAGCGTGTTGATCCTTAAAAACTTCATTAAGAGAGAGAGAGAGAGAGAGAGAAGAGAGAGAGAGAGAGAGAGAGAGAGACATGCATACAGACAGACAGACAGACAGACAGAAGACTGACAGACAAACAGACAGACACAGAGAGAAAATCCAACTTGATTTGTTTGCGTGCGACTTGTCTTTTTTGCATGTCACATTTACGTAACAAGTCAGTACATCAAGAAATGTTCCAGGAAATGCCTATTGCAAAACAAAAACAAAAACAAAAAAGAAAGAAAGAAAATATTCAGACCGATTTCCTGTTATTCGTCCAGAATTTTAAAGTTAAAACTTTCCTGTTTTTCGTTTGTTTGTTTGTTTGTTTGTTTTTATCTAAGTTATTTTGATGCCTGTGGCCGTGGGAAGTTAAACGTGTGACGTCCAGCCCACGTGCCATTTCGTGTCAGATCTCCGGTCGATCAATGTTTTTATTGAATGACTGACGACGGCGCTGAGTGCACAGTCCCCCAGTAATTGTAGAACAAATCAGGCACTAGACTGCTCTGACCCCTGTCTCGTTCTTCTCATCTTCTTCTGTCTGTCTGTCTGTCTGTCTGTCTGTTTGCTGGTCTGTCTCTCGCCCACTCGTTTTAAGATCTCATTCTTTTCTCTATCTTATTCTCTGTCTTCTATTTTTCTCGTATTATTTTTCTTCTCCTTCTTTGTTTTCCTTTTGTTCTTCTTCTCCTTCTTTGTCTTCGTTTTCTTCTTCTTCTTCTACTTCTTCTTCTTCTTCTTCTTCTTCTTCTTCTCCTTGTTTCTTCTTCTTCTTCTTCTTCTTCTTGTTCTTCTTGTTCTTGTTCTTGTTCTTGTTCTTGTTCTTCTTGTTCTTCTTGTTCTTCTTGTTGTTGTTCTTCTTCTTCTTCTTCGCATTCTTCTTCTTCGCATTCTTCTTTTAATTCTTCTCTTCTTCTTCTTCTTCTTCTTCTTCTTGTGGTTGTTGTTGTTGTTGCTGTTGTTGTAGTTGTTGTGTTGTTGTTCTTGTTCTTGTTCTTCTTCTTCTTCTTCTTCTTCTTCTTCTTCTTCTTCTTCTTCTTCTTCTTCTTCTTCTTCTTCTTCTCCTCCTCCTCCTCCTCCTCCTCCTCCTCTTCCTCCTCCTCCTCCATCTGCTTTGTCCTTTTTGTCTTCTTCTTCGTCGTCTTCTATTGTCTACTTCTTCTTCTATTGATTATTCTATTTTCTCCTCTTCCTCCTACTCCTTCTCCTTTCCTCGCTTCCTGTTTTTCTCACTACCTCTACACCTCATCACCTCTGCCTTTGTCTTCTTTTTTTCTTCTCCTTTTTCTCTTCCTTCCACCTTCCCATTCATCATCTTCGTCAACCCTTCCTCTCTCCTCTTTGTCCTTTACCATTTCCTCCTTTTTTTCTGTACTTCTCTCTGTCTGTCTGTCTGTCTGTCTGAGTCTCTCAGTCTGTCAGTCTGTCTGTCTGTTTGTCTGTGTCTCTCTGTCTCTGTCTCTCTGTGTGTCTCTGTCTCTCACTGTGTCTCTGTCTCTGTGTCTCTGTCTCTGTCTCTCTGCCTCTGTCACTGTCTGTCTGTCTCTGTCTCTCTCTCTCTCTGTCTGTCTGTCTCTGTCTGTCTCTCTCTCTCTCTGTCTCTGTCTGTCTGTCTATCTCTCTCTCTCTTTCTTTCTCTCAATCTCTCCTCCCTCTGTCTCTCTCTATGTCTCTGTCTGTCACTTTCTCTCTGTCTCTCTCTTTCTGTCTGTCTCTCTCTCTCTCTCTCTCTTCCTGTCTCTGTCTGTCTCTCTGTCTGTCTCTCTGTCTCTGTCTCTGTCTCTCTCTCTGTCTCTGTCTCTCTCTCTGTCTCTGTCACTCTGTCTGTCTGTCTCTCTGTCTCTTCCCTCTGTCTCTCTCTCTGTGTCTCTCTTTCTCTCTCTCTCTCTTTCTCTCTATCTCTGTCTCTCCTCCCTCTGTCTCTCTCTCTCTATCTCTGTCTGTCCGCCTGTCTGTCTGTCTGTGTGTCTCTCTCTCTATCCATCTCTCTCTCTCTCCTCCCTCTGTCTCTGTGTATCTCTCTGTCTCTGTCTGTCTGCCTATCTGTCTGTCTGTATCTCCCTCTCCCTCTCCCTCTCTCTCCTCCCTGTGTCTCTATCTCTCGTTCCCTCTCCTTTCCGTCTTGTTCTTACAGTGTGTTCAGGAGTAGACGTGACCACACTCCACTATTCAACTCGATACGTCATCGTGCAATTTCCTGTCGCGTGATTGTCACGTGCTGGCCCAAAAAGAGGCTCTGGGAGCTTGTCAATTTCTTTCGTCCGCTGACCCGAGTGTGCTGAAATCTAATTTGCATACAGGAAGTCCTCGGGGGCCCGTGTCAATTGGTGAACTCTAGTCTACAGTGAATAGCTTCTGGCTCGTCTGCTTCTACGTGAGTCCTCTTGTTTGCAGACTTGGGGATGGTTTTGACCGTACATGGAGCCAGGCTGACTCGCTGGCTGGTGAGACACGAACTGCGAGGTGTAGTGAGTTAGGGACGTTCCTGTGTCACTTATTGTTATTATTGTTATTCATATTCTTATTATTATTGTTAGTGTTATCATTATTATGTTATAATAATTATTATTATTATTACTATTATTATCATTAGTAGTAGTAGGCCTCCCTCGGTCATGGCTGACCATGGACAAAGTACATCCGTTCTAATGTCTAGATGGGCTGTCTGCTTGGTCCAAGCAGCGTCGCCTGTGACTGTAGAGAGACCAATGCCAGAGAGGCAGTCTCTGTCGCAGCGGTCGCATGTGTATGCTGATGCTGATCTGTTGGCTGTCATCCCTTTTCTGCGAACTCGCTTTTATTATTATTATTATTATGTTTGAAGCTCAACCGGTATTCTCCTTTCTAGACTTCATCATACTTTTGGCATCTCTGACATTGCTCTCTCCTTTTTCACTTCGTATTTATCAAACAGAAAACAAACTGTTCTCATCAATGGCACTTACTCTCAACCTGCATACCTGACCTGTGGTGTTCCACAAGGATCTGTCCTTGGCCCTGTTCTTTTCACTCTTTACACCTCCCCCCTGTCCACCATCATCAACTCCCACTCTATAAAACACCACTTCTATGCTGATGACACCCAACTTCAAGACAGTGATTCACCTGATAATATACAGCGCCTGTTGACTCGCACCACTGAGTGTTACTCGGACATTAAGAACTGGATGACGTTCAACAAACTTCAGCTTAATGACGACAAGACAGAAGCTATCCTCATCAGAAACTTTCTCAGCTGCCTCCTCTTTCTCTCCCATTATGTAACACATCAGTCCCAATTTCTGATTCAGCTAAAAACCTTGGTGTCTGCATTGACTCTACCCTCTCCATGAACAACTTGGTTTCTCAAACTGCCAGATCTTGCTACTATCATCTCCATCGTATAAGGCTGATCAGGAAGTATCTCTCTGTCGAAACAACTGCAAAACTCGTTCTCTCCTTCATAATGTCTCGCATTGACTATTGCAATTCACTCCTGTCTGGTCTTCCTGCCTCCACCATTCACATCCTACAGCGCATTCAAAACAATGCTGTACGCCTTGTACTCAAAAAGAAAAAAGCTGACCACATATCTCCTCTCCTGGCACAACTTCACTGGCTCCCTGTATCAAAGCGCATACAGTACAAACTAGACACCATGTGCTACAAAAGCCTCAATAACGCAGCCCCCGATTACCTGTCAAGCCTACTTGAGATCTATGTTCCCTCACGTACCCTCCGCTCTGCCTCCGATCCTCTGACTTTTCGCTTTCCACGCACTAAGCTCAATACCTATGGTCCACGAGCCTTCTCTGTTTCTGGTCCACTCTCCTGGAACAAACTTCCTCTCTCAGTCCGTCAGCAACCTACTTTTGTCTCCTTCAAGTCCGCTCTCAAAACTCACCTTTTCTCCTCCGCATAAAATCCTAACCTCACTCAACCCCCCCCCCCCCCCTCTGCAGCCTGTCTCCGCTCGGAGGGGAATCACATTGTTATAATACACATATAATTGTATATGCTATGCTCTCTATAATTTTCCATTGCTTTTATTCTTGCTTTTATTGCTTTTATTCTTTCTCCCCATTTATAGCCATGCGTGTGTGTGTGTGTGTGTGTGTGTGTGTGTGTGTGTGTGTGTGTGTGTGCGTGCGTGTGTGTGCGTGCGTGCGTGCGTGCGTGCGTGTGTGTCTGCTTCAGCGCTTAGATTTGATTTTATCAAGATTTTGCGCTATATAAATATTGTAATTATTATTATTATTATAACCGACTGCGTAGAGCCATATCAAGGCTATAACCGTTGCGTAACATACGCGATATTTCAACAGGGAAAAAAAAAACAGGAAAAGGGAATTGAGTAGACATGTCAATGCATTCGCACACATAATCTAAGGACATGCCCCTGGTGTTGACCACTCCGTCCAATTTATCACACAGGGGATTAAAAAAAAAAAGATTTTTAGCATAACTAAGGAAACCAAAACTTATGGTTACTTATTTTTTGTTTCTTTAACCCTTTGACTCCCGCACACTACTATCCACCAACTGCAAAAACTTAACCCTTTGAATCCCTCATTTCCGCAGAAAGCTGGTGGATAGGGTGAAGGAATCAAAGGGTTAAGTGTTTGCTTTGTTAACATGGTTAACAATGCAGGGCGCTGGTGGACGGGTTGCTGGAGTCAAAGGGTTAAAGCCCAGCCGACTGCGTAGAGCCATATCAGGGCCATAACCGTTTCAAAACATATACAATAAAACATACACAATATAAAAAAAAAAGTACACATGTCAATACAATTGCACACATAATCTAAAGAGATGCCCCTGGTGTTGACCACTCCGTCCAATTTATCACATAATGATAATAATAATGTTTATTTGTATAGCGTATATTCCATATAAAAACATGCTCACCAGCGCTTTACATTTCGCAAGAAAGGCAAAAGGTGATAAAAAAAATGTTCACAATTGCATACACAATAAGATAACAACAAACATTAAAGCTATACAAGTAAGAAGACACATAAGAAACCACAGAATATTAAAATTTAAACACTGACTTATGTAATGAAGAAAGATTAACAGATTTTTCATATGAATAAAGAGGCATACTGTGTTTATATATTGCTGCGTGTGTGTGCTTGCGTACGTGTGTGTGTGTGTGTACGTGTGTGTGTGCGTGCGTGTGCGTTGCTGTGCGCGTGTGTGTATGTAAGAATATGTGTGTGTGTGTGTGTGTGTGTGTGTGTGTGTGTGTGTGTGTGTGTGTGTGTGTGTGTGTGTGTGTGTGTGAGTGTGTGCGTGTGCTATGTTTGCATGCGTGTGTGTGTGTTTATGCATGCAATAGTTTGTACATAAAATTATAATAAATATTTTGAATGAAGATAAAAACAGAAAAATTCTAATCCATATACAGGAAAAACATTATAACTTCAGTATTACAGCATTAACACCTTGACAATCAAAATTACCTCACAAATTATAAACTATTCGCATATCATACATCACAATTTACATACAAACAAAGATTTAAAAAAGTTTCTTAAAGTATTTCAGTCTCTTTCCCACTCAATTTCTCCTCTATCCCCTCCTCAGCTGTACACATACAGTGATACACACACATGCTCACTCAAGCACACACACACACACACACACACACACACACACACACACACACACACACACATACACACACACACACACACACACACACATATGCACGCACACACACACACACCTTGCTCTATAGGCCCTTATACAAAATACTGTTATACAGGCAGGAGAGATTAGTCTGATGACAAACTTGCAAACTAAGGCTCTTCAGGTTAGATGAGTTTGAAAGAGGTGGGTTTTCAGGTGCCGTTTGAAGGTTGAGAAACACTTAGTTTTTCTGAGATACAGTGGTAGAGAGTTCCATACATTTGGGCCAAAGACAGAGAAAGATTTTTTACCAAAGGTGTCTGAGAGATCTTCATAACTATGGTCCAGCATGATGGTTTGGCGCATTTGTTCCTAAGCGACATGGTCAGTGTGTCTGATGTTTGATGTATTGCGAGGACACCTCATTACCGTATCCTGGCTTTGTATTTGCAAATCTGTCGTTAGGGCCCATGTATGTTTGGCATGCATTCTGGAAGATGGAATCTACCAGAGTGCGCGTAAGAGCCTGATCTTGTGTTCCATAGAGATGGAATACACCAGCATGGAAGGGAGCATGGTCTTATATTCCATGGAGATGTTCTTCTCCTTCCATAAAGATGGAATATGACTGCATGGACACGAGCCTTTTTTGTACCATGTTGATGTTTTTCTCCTTCCATAAAGATGGAATATGACAGCATGGACACGAGCCTGATTTGATGTACCATGTTGATGTTTTTCTACTTCCATATAGACGGAATACACCAGCACGCGCAGGAGCCCAATCGTTCTACTCCTTCCGTGAAGATTAAATATGACAGCATGCACACGAGCTTGATCTTATATTCCATGGAAATATTCTTGTCCCTCCATAAAGACGGAATAATGCCAGCATGCTCAGGAGCCTGATCTTATTTTTCCATGGAGGTGTTCTTACCCTTCCATAGAGATGGACTATGCCAGCATGCACAGGAGCCTGATCTTATGTTCCATGGAGGTGTTCTTGTCCTACCATAGAGATGGAATATGCCAGCATGCACAAGAGCCTAGTCTTATGTTTTATGTTGATGTTCTTCTCCTATACAAATGGAATATGCCAGCATGCACAAAAGCCTGGTCTTATATTCCATGGAGGTGATCTTCTTCTTCTATAAAAATGGAATATGCCAGCATGCTCAAGAGCCTGATCTTATGTTCCATGGAGATGTTCTTGTCCCTCCATAGAGATGGAATATGCCAGCATGTTCAAGAGCCTGATCTTATGTTCCATGGAGATGTTCTTCTCCTTCCATAGAGATGGAATATGCCAGCATGCACAGGAGGCTGGTCTTATGTTCCATGGAGGTGTTCTTGCCCTTCCATAGAGATGGAATATGCCAGCATGCACAGGAGCCTGGTCTTATGTTCCATGGAGATGTTCTTGCCCTTCCATAGAGATGGAATATGCCAGCATGCACAGGAGCCTGGTCTTATGTTCCATGGAGGTGTTCTTGTCCTTCCATAGAGATGGAATATGCCAGCATGCTCAGGAGCCTGATCTTATGTTCCATGGAAATATTCTTGTCCTTCCATAAAGATGGAATATGCCAGCATGCACAGGAGCTTGATCTTATGTTCCATGGAGGTGTTCTTGTCCTTCCACAAAGATGGAATATGCCAGCATGCACAGGAGCCTGGTCTTATGTTCCATGGAGGTGTTCTTGTCCTTCCATAGAGATGGAATATGCCAGCATGCACAGGAGCCTGGTCTTATGTTCCATGGAGATGTTCTTCTCCTTCCATACAGGTTTCACCTTGGACAGAAGTCCTCTGTTAGTGCCGTATAACACTTGATTGATGGACCTCAGTTCGCTGTGTTAGACTTCACTGCCAGCGTAAGGAGCCCATCCATAGTCAGAATTGTGTCTGAGTGTGAGGACTCTCACACTTCGTTCCCGGTAGATTCGGACAGAGGGCATAGCTGAACTGACTTTGAGGAAGTTATAAAACTCCCTTTCTCTGTGTTTGTGACTCTGTATGTCTCTCCCTCTCTGCCTCTCTGTCTCTGTGCCTCTCTGTCTCTGTCTGTCTCTCTGCCTCTCTCTGTATCTGTCTGCTTCTCTGTCTCTGTTTCTCTCCCTTTCTGTCTCTCTGTCTCTGTCTCTGTCTGTCTGTTTGTCTGTCTCTCTGTCTCTGCCTCTCTGTCTCTGTCTCTCTGTCTCTGTTTCTCTGTCTCTGTCTCACTCTCCGTCTCTTTGCCTCTCTGTTTTTGTCTCTCTATGTGTCTGTCTATCTTGATGTCTGTCTGTCTGTCTCTTTCTTTGCTTCTCTCTCTGTCTCTCTGTCTCTCTCTCTGTCTCTCTCTCTCTCTCTCTCCACTCACTCTCTCTCTCTATCTCGTTCTCTTTCCATATGCTGTATGTAAGTGTGTCTACTATTCGGTATACGTGAGTCTATGATTCAGCCTTGTACAGTAAGAAGAACTTAGAAAAAAAATACAAAGAGGGGGAGACAATAATAAAAGCCCATTATCTTCCAAACAAGTCCCTCCATCACTTACAGTTACACATTATTTCTGTCCTCCAACCCTCTCTGACACTTTCGTTCTGTTTACGTTTCTTATGGTGAACGTTTAGAAGCTAATTCCTCAGAGTCATGCCAGGCTGTTGGTTTTAGCCATAGAGCTATGAACTGCACCGATGAATAGCAACTGTGTGGGTTTCAAAGCTTTTAAGAGTTTTGGTTTAAAACAGGAACAAGATAGTCAAGACACAGTTGTAGTGTTTTCTTTTTCTTCTCGCAAACTCAATGCTGAGGACGAAAATTGTGTCGTAGTACCTTTCATCGTATGAATTTTAACTCGTTTCTCGTATCGCGCTATTCTCCAAAACTCACGTGGACTCACTGCCCATTACACCTTATCAGACATTTTAGTGGAGCACAGAGAACTCAAGCTGTTGTTGTACAGTCTGTATCTGTTAGGTGAGCTGACCACACTGCACTATGTTGTTGTACAGTCTGTATCTGTTAGGTGAGCTGACCACACTGCACTATGTTGTTGTACAGTCTGTATCTGTTAGGTGAGCTGACCACACTGCACTATGTTGTTGTACAGTCTGCATCTGTTAGGTGAGCTGACCACACTCCACTATGTTGTTGTACAGTCTGTATCTGTTAGGTGAGCTGACCACACTCCACTATGTTGTTGTACAGTCTGTATCTGTTAGGTGAGCTGACCACACTCCACTATGTTGTTGTACAGTCTGTATCTGTTAGGTGAGCTGACCACACTCCACTATGTTGTTGTACAGTCTGTATCTGTTAGGTGAGCTGACCACACTCCACTGTTGTTGTACAGTCTGTATCTGTTAGGTGAGCTGACCACACTCCACTATGTTGTTGTACAGTCTGTATCTGTTAGGTGAGCTGACCACACTCCACTGTTGTTGTACAGTCTGTATCTGTTAGGTGAGCTGACCACACTCCACTATGTTGTTGTACAGTCTGTATCTGTTAGGTGAGCTGACCACACTCCACTGTTGTTGTACAGTCTGTATCTGTTAGGTGAGCTGACCACACTCCACTGTTGTTGTACAGTCTGTATCTTTGGTGGACGTGTATGCTGGGTGTGTTCATGTTTCCACAAGCCGCTGGATGCTCACACGACCCACAGAATCTTTAACGTGCATAGGTGATGTTCTGCATGCGTATACACACAAAGGGAGTGTGTGCACTTGCAGGACTGCACACATGTGTGTTTTTTTATAGGATCATCGCACTCAGTGAGGTTATCTTCGTGCTCATCTTTTTCTTTTCTTTTTTTTTGTCCTATTTTCTACTCTACTTTAATGGCCACAGAAGCTGGCACAGTTTTTATTATGCGATGATCATCACAATGAGGATGATAATCATGATGCTATGGAGTTCCATTTAGGATTGAGACTGCGTGACAGGGTTGTACTCTACGCTTACTATCATGATATATCCTGGCGTCAACCAGGCCCGAGAGATACAGGCACCTGCGGTGCTGGTCAGAAGATTTGAGCAACACCCTCAGTGACGCACCTGTGAAGTGGATGAGACTCGACTGTGCCGTCCCAGTCTTCCCAATGAGCCCATATCACGCCCAACTCTGGGTAGGAGCCGGTCAGAGCCGAAAAATCCCACAATGATTCTTAAAGGGACTGATGGGGATTCGAAACCACAACCTTCCAGCTGGTAGTCCGCTGTGTTAACCATTACACCACGGCGACTGGTAGGTCTGCACACATGTCGACCTGGGAGATGGGAAAAATACCCATCAGGCGGAGGTATACAGGCGGATTGTACCATGACCTTCCGATCGGAAGTCCTACGTGTATCTACGTGACCACTGCGACCGATGATATAGAGGGTTCTAATTCCAACAGACTTTGTCGTGATTTTGTATCAGACTACTGTTTGAATGTCGTAATTTGTGTTAGACTGCTGTTGAATGTCGTGATTTTGTGTTAGACTACTTGTTTGATGTCGTAATTTTGTGTTAACTGCTTGTTTGAATGTCGTAATTTTGTGTTAGACTGCTGTTTGAATGTCGTAATTTTGTGTTAGATGCTTGTTTGAATGTCGTGATTGTATCAGATGCTTGTTTGAATGTCGTAATTTTGTATCAGACTGCTTGTTTGAATGTCGTAATTTTGTGTTAGACTGCTTGTTTGAATGTCGTAATTTTTGTTAGACTGTTGTTAATGTCGTAATTTGTGTTAGACTGCTTGTTTGAATGTCGTGATTTTGTATCAGACTGCTTGTTTGAATGTCGTAATTTTGTATCAGACTACTTGTTTGAATGTCGTAATTTTGTATCAGACTGCTTGTTTGAATGTCGTAATTTTGTATCAGACTGCTTGTTGAATGTCGTAATTTTGTGTTAGACTACTTGTTTGAATGTCGTAATTTTGTGTTAGACTACTTGTTTGAATGTCGTAATTTTGTGTTAGACTGCTTGTTGAATGTCGTATTTTGTGTTAAACTACTTGTTTGAATGTCGTAATTTGTGTTAGACTGCTTGTTGAATGTCGTGATTTGTGTTAACTACTTGTTTGAACGTCGTAATTGTGTTAGACTGTTGTTTAAATGTCGTGAATTTATATGGATACTTGTTTGAATGTCGTGAATTTGTATTAGACTACTTGTTTGAATATCCATGTGGGGATGCTGGGGGCTCTTTCAGTATAAATAGTATCCACACCTTCTGGAAATTCTGTGCCTGAAATTTCCTCTTTTCTGTCACTGTCTTTGTTTCTTCTTTCCTCCTTTGTACTCTGTCATTTCTTCTGCTTCGCTGGTCCAGTTATCTGTAAGTGTTCTATGAAACCTTATGCACTTTCTCTTAGGATTGATGATTAGGTATATGTATTGACTGCATGTTTGGCTCCAATGGAATGTATTGTGCAGAAGCAATTTGAGGCAATTTAGGCCATTTTGTATATGCTTTAATGTCCTTAGTTATGTTCACATTTATATTCATAATTGTTTTTTTTAAATCTTCTGGTGATAAATCGGACGGAATGGTTAACACCAGGGGCATATCCTCAGATTATGTGCGTGTATGCATTGATACTGTACTTAATTTTCTTTTCCTGCTTTTTACCCAACCAGATGTTGTGTGCGTTATGAAATGGTTATAGCTCTGATATGGCTCTTTGCAGTCGGCTGGGCTTGAAATAATAATTATAATAATAATAATAAGACTTGTTTGAATTACCCATGTTTGGTTAAAGCTACAAGACAGTTGAACTTCTGCTCTGGCTAAAATACATCATTTTAAAAATTTGACTTTTAGGATCAGATTCTTTTTGCAACTTTTAATCGAAATTGCCTGAAGAGACGTTCAACTTTTCATGCAGACAATTTGTTGTGCTTTGTATTTTAAAGTTGATTAACTGTCCTTAACGTTTTAACCAAAACTGTTTGAAGACTGGTTCAACTTTGCATGTAGGTAGCTAGATGTTTCTGCAGCTTTTTGTTTGTTTGTTTGTTTGTTTGTTTGTTTGTTTGTTTGTTTGTTTGTTTGTTTTTGTTGTAAAAGTGATCCAAGATTTAATGCTTCCCTTCATAATATAAGTGAATAGTGAATAAAACAATAATTTAACAAATTCTGACCAAGGAAAACGTATTTTAACAAATACGGGAGAAATTTGTCAGTTGAAAATGATTTACCCGAAGGACAGAATCAGGAATTTATATTTGTCTATAAAGATTGAAACCCATCAACATTCCCAATCTTGAAAACACCCAACATCCATCATCATCATCATCATCATCATCATCATCATCATCATCATCACTCATCATGTGCCTTGCCTCATGGCTTTGGCGATCATGACCCTCCATACAAATCTATCTTTTGACGCTGCAAGTACTTCTCCTACCCCTTCTGCCCTCATCCACTGCGCAAATCCGTCCAATATTTTCTCCCTGGGTCTATCCGATGCTCTTTTCCCTCGAGCTAAACAAAGAATGAATGAAACGAACAAAGACCGGAAACAAACATTGTACATAAACAGACAATGCACACTCACAATCACAGTTTGGATCAGAGTCATCATCATCAACATCATGTGCCCTGCCGCATGGCGTTGGCGATCATGGGCTTCCACATGTATCTAGCCCTTGCTGCCGCAAGCACATCTTCCACCCTCTCTATCCTCAGCCACCCTGCAAGTCCGTCCAATATTTTCTCCCTGGGTCTACTTGGTGCTCTCTTTCCCTCCGGCTTTCCTGTTGTGACCAAGTGCTCTAATTCCTCTTTCCTCATAAAATGGCCTATAAATGTTGCCTGTCTTTTTCTAATCTTCCTATGAATGATCTTCTTGTGTCTGCATCCATCAGGACTGTTTCGTTTGTTTTCTTTGCTGTCCATGGAACTCTTAACATTCTTCTTAGAAACCACATCTCGGCTGCCTCAATCTTGCTCTGGCTTTGCTTGTTGACTGTCCACGCCTCACATCCGTACAACAGTATTGGTTCTATATAACATTCAAGAACTCTCTTTCTCTTTTCTGTCTGTCTGTCTGTCTGTCTGGCTTGCTCTTTTTTCTCTGTCTCTGTCTCTGTCTCTCTCTGTCTCTCTCTGTCTCTGTCTCTGTCTCTCTCTGTCTCTCTCTGTCTCTCTCTGTCTCTTTCTTTTTCTCTGTCTCTCTCTTCTTTCTGTATTTGTGTGTGTGTGTGTGTGTGTGTGTGTGTGTGTGTGTGTGGTGTGTGTGTGTGTGTGTGTGTGTGTGTGTGTGCGTGCGTGTGCTCATGTGTGTGTATCTGTGATGCCTGACATTTTACAAATGTAATAAACGATATCGCTTTTCTTTAAAATAAATGCCGAATAAAAGAAGAATAAACAGAATTCATAAAGTCATCATACGTTTTAGAAAAAAAAACTTGAAAAAGCAAAAGAAATGCAGCGAACATAGGCAGGAGACAAACAAACAAAAAGCAAACAAACAAACAAAAAAACAAATCGACAGAAAAAGAAAAGTGAAACATTTAAAACCTCGTAATTCTAGAAGTGTCTTGCAACGCTATGTTAGTTGAAAAAATAGCAGGGAGCATGTGTATAAATGATCACACATCAATCTCTGAGACAACATTACAAACAGCTTGCGTTTAGAATTACAAAATATATAACAACTACAACAACAGCAGCAACAAAATTTGAAAACAATGGTATGCAAAAAAAAAAAAAAAGCTTCATGGCTTTTAAATTTTTTAATCAATTAATGTTTGATAGCATAACCGATAATGCTTGATATTCAGCGTGTGTTTATTTATTTATTATCTATTTATTCGTTTATTTATTTATCTATTTATTTATTCATGCATTCATTCTCATCATGAATTCACCGTATACATTTGGATTGTTCTCCCTGAGAGAGAGAGAGAGAGAGATGGAGAAAGAGGGGGGAGAAGAGAGGGGAGAGAGAGGGGGAGAGAGAGAGACAGAGAGAGTGAGAGCGAAAGAGTGAATGAGAGAGAGAGAAAGACAGAGAGTGACAGACAGAGCGACACAGAGAGATAGAGAGAGCGAGAGAGACAGAGAGAGACA
>JAPXFY010000020.1:65285422-65302922 GCA_030674185.1 Monoplex corrugatus
GGATGGACGGATGGATGGATATGGGTGGAGGTGGATGGATGGATGGATGGATATGTGGGTGGATGGGTGGGTGGAAGGATGGTATGGTGATGGATGGATGGATGGGTGGGGTGGATGGATGGATAGGTGGGATGGATGGATGGATAGGTGGGTGGGTGGGTGGGTGGAAGGATGGATGGATGTGTATGGATGGATGGTGGTGGGTGGATGGATGGATAGGTGGGTGGATGAATGGATGGATTGGTGGATAGGTGGGTGGATGGGTGGGTGGGATGGATGGATGGATGGGTGATGGATGGATGGATGGATGATGGATGGAGATGGTGGATGGATGGGTGGATGGATGGATGGATGGATGGGTGGGTGGGTTGATAGGTGGATGGTGAATGGATGGATAGGTGGGTGATGAATGGATGGATGGATAGGTGGGTTGATGGTGGGTGATGGGTGGATGATGGATGGATGGATGAAGGATGGATGGTAGGTGGGTGGATGGGTGGGTGGATGGATGGATGGGTGGATGGATGGATAGGTGGATGGGTGGATGGGTGATGAATGGATGGATGGATAGGTGGGTGGGTGATGGGTGGATGGGTGGATGGTGAATGGGTGGATGATGATGGATGGATGGATGGATGGATGGGTGGGTGGATGGAGGGAGGGAGAGAGGAAGGAAGGGAGAGGGATGGTCTGAATCTTTCTCTCTCTCTCTTTCTCTCTCCCTCTCTCTCTCCCTTTCTCTCTCTCCCTCTCTCCCCTCTCTCTCCCACTCTCTCTCACTCTCCCTCTTTCTCCATTCTCTCCTTCTCTCTCTCACTCTCTCTCTCACTCACTCTCCCCTCTTTCTTTCCCTGCTCTATCTCCTTTGTCTGTCTGTCTATCTGTCTGTATGTCTGTCTGTCTCTGTCTGTCTCTCTCTCTCTCTCTGTCTATCTGTCTGTATGTCTGTCTGTCTGTCTGTCTGTCTGTCTCTCTCTCTCTCTCTCTCCCCTCTCTCTCTCTCTCTCGCTTCAAGAGCTAATTTCGTGTTCGTGCCCTCCTTCAAAGGCTCTTACTCGCCAAGGGGTGGTACCCAATGTTTATGCAAATCGTTTCAATTTTACAAGCGCCAGCAAGCAGCGAAGCTCCGCATTCTGATTTCCCGCGACACTGTGCAGAATCTTAAAGAGGCGCCCAACACTCCTCTAGGGCAGACAGACAGACAGACACACAGATACACAGACAGATAGATAGACATACAGATAGATAGATAGATAGATAGATAGATAGATAGATAGATAGATAGATAGATAGATAGATAGATCGATACATAGATAGATCGATACATAGATAGATAGATCGATAGATAGATAGATAGATAGATAGACAGACAGATAGATAGATAGATAGATAGATAGATAGATAGATAGATATATAGATCGATAGATAGATAGATAGATCGATAGATAGATAGATAGATAAATAGATAGATCGATAGATCGATAGACAGATAGATAGATCGATAGATAGATAGATAGATAGATGGATAGACAGATAGACAGACAGATAGATAGATAGACAGATACATAGATAGATAGATGGATGAATAGATAAATAGATAGATAGATAGACAGACGGACAGACAGACAGATAGATAGATAGATGGATAGGTAGATCGATAGATAGATAGATAGTTAGATAGATAGATAGATAGATAGATAGACAGACAGGACAGACAGTAAGGCAGACAGATAGACAGACAGACAAATAGCTAGCTAGATAGATAGATAGACAGACAGACATAGGGTTAGATAGATAGATAGATAGATAGATAGACAGGCAGAGGGTTAGATAGATAGATAGATAGATAGATAGACAGATAGATAGATAGGCAGGCAGGCAGAGGCATAAGGCATGCATGTAGGCAGGCAGGCAGGTATGCAGACAGGCAGGCAGACGGGCAGGAAAGCATACATGTACATGCAGGCACACAGGCAGGCATTCAGGCTGGCAGGCAGGCATATAGGCAGGCAGGCCGGCAGGCCGGCAGGCAGACAGGCAGGTAGGTAGATAGACATGTAGGCAGGTAGACAGACAGACAAACAGACAAACAGACAAACAGGTAGAGAGACAGTTACAGGGATATGTACATACACACATACGTCCACATGCACACACGCTCTCACACACGTTTAAAAAAGACTGAGTTTGAAGAGAGAACTAATACATGAACTTCAAAAACCTACCATTACTTACACAAGGATAGTGGCATATGGTCCCACTGGACCTGTCTTACAGCTAGTGCTTGCTCACTCTACACACATATAACATTAGCATATTTTGATCCAAAACAAGTGCGACTGCCCGCGTTCAAACAAACAGAAATCAGAAAAACAAAAAATAGAACCAGAACGCGTATAATACAACAAGACAACAAGACAGGCACAAATTTTCGGCCAACTGGTCTTTGTCAAGCGTGAATGTAAGATCACAAACAAACAAAACACCAAATACAAAATTATGAGAAAATAGACTGAAACGTAGAATGTATTCTATTAGCATATTAAATAACAGAAAATGGAAAAGAAGACAGAAAAGGAAGCATTAAAAGTGAACCATGAGATGAGGGAAAACACTTGAACTCAAACGCCATGATGAAAACAAAAACGCCATGACATATACAGTGTCCAAACAAGTAATACAAAACAATATAATGAAATTTCGAGCTGTCTGTGTCACCTGGGTCAGGGGCTTCACAAAAGCAGACGATAAAAGCAACAGTATTATATAAGCATTAGTAGCAAAAGCAATAAAACACACGCGCACACACACAAACAAACAAACAAACACACACACACAAAGATATATGTGTATGTATACATATATATATATATAGAGAGAAGAGACAGACAGACAGACAGAGATAGACAGACAGACAGACAGATAGATAGACAGACAGACAGATAGATAGATAGATAGATAGATGGATAGATAGATAGATAGATAGATGATAGATAGACAGACAGATAGATAGATAGACAGACAGATAGATAGATAGATAGACAGACAGACAGAGAGATAGATAGATAGACAGACAGACAGACAGATAGATATATAGATAGATGGATAGATAGATAGATAGATAGATAGGCAGGTTGGCAGACAGACAGGCAGGCAGGGAGGTAGACAGGCAGGCAGGCAGGCAGGTAGGCAGACAGGCATGCAGGCAGACAGACAGACAGGCAGGCATACACACACAGAGATATATATATACATATCCATATATATATCTGTGTGTGCATTTATGTGTGTATTTTTACGTATTCTAAAATCATGAAAATAACAATGAAAAAAGCAAAAGCAGTAAAAAAAAAAAAAAAGAAAGAGAGAGGGAGCGAGAGACAAGGAGAAGGACAGAGAGAAAGAGAAAGAGAGGGATAGAAAGACAGTGGACAGAGGATGAAGGAAGGTGAGAGAGGGAAAAAGAGAGGGAGGAAAACAGAAAGAGGGAGAGATAAACGGGAGAGAGGGGGGTGAAGACAGAACTGTAGCAATTCATCAGACACACAAATATACACACATACACCACAATCATTACTGTAAAAAATCATCACACACACAAATATACATACATACACCACAATCATTACTGTAACAAATCATCACACACACAAATATACATACATACACCACAATCATTACTGTAACAAATCATCACACACACAAATATACATACATACACCACAATCATTACTGTAACAAATCATCACACACACAAATATACATACATACACCACAATCATTACTGTAACAAATCATCACACATACAAATATACACACACACATACACCACAATCATTACTGTAACAAATCATCACACACACAAATATACACACATACATACACAAAAATCATTACTGTAACAAATCATCAAACACACAAATATACACACATACACCACAATCATTACTGTAACAAATCATCACACACACAAATATACATACATACATACACCACAATCATTACTGTAACAAATCATCACACACAAATATACACACATACATACACAACAATCATTACTGTAACAAATCATCACTCACAAATATACACACACACATACACACAATCATTGCTGTAACAAATCATCAAACACACAAATATACACACATACATACACAACAATCATTACTGTAACAAATCATCACACACAAATATACACACATACACCACAATCATTACTGTAACAAATCATCAGACACACAAATATACATACATACACCACAATCATTACTGTAACAAATCATCACACACACAAATATACATACATACACCACAATCATTACTGTAACGAATAATCAAACACAAATATACACACACACACCGCAATCATTACTGTAACAAATCATCCACACACACAAATATACACACATACATACCACAATCATTACTGTAACAAATCATCACACACACAAATATACAACATAAACACACCACAATCATTACTGTAACAAATCATCACACACACAAATATACACACACACATACACACAATCATTGCTGTAACAAATCATCACACACACAAATATACACACATACACCACAATCATTACTGTAACAAATCATCAGACACACAAATATACATACATACACCACAATCATTACTGTAACAAATCATCAGACACACAAATTAATACATACATCACCACAATCATTACTGTAACAAATCATCAGGCACACAAATATACACAAACACACCACAATCATTACTGTAACAAATCATCACACACACAAATATACACACAACATACACCACAATCATTACTGTAACAAATCATCACACACAAATATACACACATACACCACAATCATTACTTTAACAAATCATCACACACACAAATATACACACATACATACACGACAATCATTACTGTAACAAATCATTACACACACAAATATACACACATACATACACCACAATCATTACTGTAACAAATCATCACACACACAAATATACACACATACATACACCACAATCATTACTGTAACAAATCATCAGACACACAAATATACAGACATACATACACCACAATGATTACTCTAACAAATCACCACACACACAAATATACATACATACACCACAATCATTACTGTAGCAAATCATCAGACACACAAATATACACACATACACCACAATCATTACTGTAACAAATCATCAGAGACATAAATATACACACATACACGACAATCATTGCTGTAACAAATCATCACACATACAAATATACACACAAACACCATTATCATTACTGTAACAAATCATCAGAGACATAAATATACACACATACACCACAATCATTATTGTAACAAATCATCACACACACAAATATACACATATACACCACAATCATTACTGTAACAAATCATCACACAAACAAATATACATACACCACAATCATTACTGTAACAAATCATCACACACACAAATATACACACATACACGACAATCATTACTGTAACACATCATCACACACACAAATATACACACATACATACACCACAATCATTACTGTAACAAATCATCACACACACAAATATACATACATACACCCCAATCATTGCTGTAACAAATCATCACACACACAAATATACACACATACACCACATTCATTACTGTAACAAATCATAACACACATAAATATGCACACATACATACACCACAATCATTACTGTAACAAATCATCACACACACAAATATACACACATAAACACACCACAATCATTACTGTAAACAAATATCATCACACACACAAATATACACACATACACCACAATCATTACTGTAACAAATCATCACACACACAAATTAATATACACACAATCATTACTGTAACAAATCATCACACACACAAATATACATACATACACCACAATCATTACTGTAACAATATCATCACACACACAAATATACACACACACACCACAATCATTACTGTAACAAATCATCACACACACAAATATACATACATACACCACAATCATTTCTGTAACAAATCATCACACACACAAATATACACACAACACCACAATCATTACTGTAACAAATCATCAGACACACAAATATACACACATACACCACAATCATTACTGTAACAAATCATCAGACACACAAATATACACACATACACAAAAATCATTACTGTAACAAATCATCACACACACAAATTTACACACATACACCACAATCATTGCTGTAACAAATCATCACACACACAAATATACACACATACACCACAATCATTACTGTAACAAATCATCAAACACACAAATATACATACACACACCACAATCATTACTGTAACAAATCATCAGACATACAAATATACACACAAACACCATTATCATTACTGTAACAAATCATCACACATACAAATATACATACACACACTACAATCATTACTGTAACAAATCATCACACACACAAATATACACACACACACCACAATCATTACTGTAACAAATCATCACACACACAAATATACACACATACACCACAATCATTACTGTAACAAATCATCACACACACAAATATACATACATACACCACAATCATTACTGTAACAAATCATCACACACACAAATATACACACATACATACACCACAATAATTACTGTAACAAATCATCACACACACAAATATACACACATACACCACAATAATTACTGTAACAAATCATCAGACACACAAATATACATACACACACCACAATAATTACTGTAACAAATCATCACACACACAAATATACATACATACATACATCACAATCAATACTGTAACAAATCATCAGACACACAAATATACACACATACACCACAATCATTACTGTAACAAATCAACAGACAAACAAATATACACACATACACCACATTCATTACTGTAACAAATCATCACACACACAAATATACATACACACATACACAACAATCATTACTGTAACAAATCATCACGCACACAAATATACATACATACACCACAATCATTACTGTAACAAATCATCACAAACACAAATATACATACATACATACACCACAATCATTCTGTAACAAATCATCAACACACACAAATATACATACATACACCACAATCATTTCTGTAACAAATCATCACACACACACAAATATACATACATACATCACAATCATTACTGTAACAAATCATCACACACACACAAATATACATACATACACCACAATCATTGCTGTAACAAATCATCAGACACCACAAATATACATACATACACCACAATCATTACTGTAACAAATCATCACACACACAAATATACATACACACATACACCACAATCATTACTGTAACAAATCATCACACACACAAATATACATACATACATCACAATCATTACTGTAACAAATCATCAACACACACAAATATACATACATACACCACAATCATTTCTGTAACAAATCATCAACACACACAAATATACACACATACACCACAATCATTACTGTAACAAATCATCACACACACAAATATACATACATACATCACAATCATTACTGTAACAAATCATCACACACACAAATATACATACATACACCACAATCATTACTTTAACAAATCATCAGACACACAAATATACATACATACATCACAATCATTACTGTAACAAATCATCACACACACAAATATACACACATACACCACAATCATTACTGTAACAAATCATCACACACACAAATATACATACATACGCCACAATCATTACTGTAACAAATCATCACACACACAAATATACATACATACATACACCACAATCATTACTGTAACAAATCATCACACACACAAATATACATACATACATACACCACAATCATTACTGTAACAAATCATCACACACACAAATATACACACACACACCACAATCATTACTGTAACAAATCATCAGACACACAAATATACATACACACACCACAATCATTACTGTAACAAATCATCACACACACAAATATACATACATACACCACAATCATTACTGTAACAAATCATCACACACACAAATATACATACATACACCACAATCATTACTGTAACAAATCATCACACACACAAATATACATGCATACATACACCACAATCATTACTGTAACAAATCATCACACACACAAATATACACACATACACCACAATCATTACTGTAACAAATCATCACACACACAAATATACATACATACATACACCACAATCATTACTGTAACAAATCATCACACACACAAATATACACTCATACACCACAATCATTACTGTAACAAATCATCACACACACAAATATACACACAAACACCACAATCATTACTGTAACAAATCATCACACACACAAATATACACACATACACCACAATCATTACTGTAACAAATCATCACACACACAAATATACACACATACACCACAATCATTACTGTAACAAATCATCACACACACAAATATACATACATACACCACAATCATTACTGTAACAAATCATCACACATACAAATATACATACATACACCACAATCATTACTGTAACAAATCATCACACACACAAATATACACACATACATACACCACAATCATTACTGTAACAAATCATCACACACACAAATATACATACATACACCACAATCATTACTGTAACAAATCATCACACATACAAATATACATACATACATACACCACAATCATTACTGTAACAAATCATCACACGCACAAATATATACACACACACCACAATCATTACTGTAACAAATCATCAGACACACAAATATACACACATACATACACCACAATCATTACTGTAACAAATCATCACACGCACAAATATACACACATACATACACCACAATCATTACTGTAACAAATCATCACACACACAAATATACATACATACTCGAAAATCAGAACTGGAAAGGTAGAAGACTACGAAAGCCAGGCAGCTCCAATGGCTGACAGAAAAATGGACACTGTCAAAGAGGACTAATGATGTTGTCCCTCCGTCCAAAATCAATATTATGTGAATGCATTAAGGAATTACTAAATAAATACAGACCAAAAAAACGTCAATCAATAAATTTGCTCTCTCTCTCTGTCTCTCTGTCTCTTTGTCTCTCTGTCTTTGTCTGTCTGTCTGTCTCTCTCTCTCTCTCTCTCTCTCTTCTCTCTCTCTCTTTTCTCTCTCTCTCTCGTGCTCTCTCTGTCTCTCTGTTTCTTTGTCTATCTCTCTCTCTCTGTGGTCTCTGTCTCTCTGTCTCTCTATCACTGTCTCTGTCTTTGTCTGTATGTCTGTGTGTCCGTCCGTCCGTCCGTCTGTCTGTCTGTCTTTCTGTCTGTCTGTCTGTCTGTCCATCTCTCTCTCTCTCTCTCTCTCTCTCTCTCTCTCTCTTCATACTTTCGGAAAATAAAGTTTTATTTGATTTCAGTGTGTGTGTGTGTGTGTGTGTGTGTGTGTGTGTGTGTGTGTGTGTGTGTGTGTGTGTGCGTGTGTGTGTGTGTGCGTTGAGCGCGCGCGCGGCGTGTGTGTGCATGCATGTGTGTGTGTGTGCAACACGCGCGTTATGGCCATACACATATGTGTGAGTGTGTGCATGGTGGATATTGTTCGCATATATTCATTCGTACATGTTTCATCATCATCATCATGTACCCTGCCACATGGCGTTGGCGACCATGGCCCTCCATATGAATCTATCCCTTGTCGCTGCAAGTTTATCTCCCATCCTCTCTGTCCTCAGCAAGTCCGTCCAGTATTTTGTCCCTGGGTCTACCTGGTGCTCTCTTTCCCTGAAGCTTGGGCACAGGGCAGAAAAACATTGGCCGCCCACAGCTGAGATACAAAGACGTTTGCAAACGTGACATGAAGGCGCTTGAGATCAACACAGTCCTGGGAGGACCTCGCAGACGATTGCAACAGCTGGAGAATCATTCTCAAGAAACAGCTGCGGATTGGTGAGGACAAACTGTCAGCTGCTGCAGCAGAAAAGCGAGTTCGCAGAAAAGGGATGACAGCCAACAGACCAGCATCAGCATACACATGCGACCGCTGCGACAGAGACTGCCTCTCTCGCATTGGTCTATAGTCACAGGCGACGCTGCTTGGACCAAGCAGACAGCCCATCTAGACATTAGAACGGATGTACTTTGTCCATGGTCAGCCATGACCGAGGGAGACCTACTCCTGTATTATTGTTGTTAGCATACATGTTTACTAATGTGTATTTTGATGCGTGTGTGTATTATGTGACACCTTTGAATGTGGCCAGCTCGCCTGACGGCTGGAGTTCTAATCCTCCAGTAAAATGTCTGATTGTGTGTAATGCCCATTCTGACAGGTAACCCTCAGATAAGAACCAGAAAGAAAAAAAACACGAAAAAAAAATGATAATAAAGATAAGAACGCATATTTGATACAACCAGACAAGACAGGCTCAAATTTTCGGCGAACTGGCATTTGTCAAACGTAAGATCACAAACAAACAAACACCAGATACAAATATTAGGAGAAAAAGACTGAAACTTCCCTGCTGCTCCGTCCAGTAAATTTCTCCTAATTTTTGTATCTGATGTTTGTTTGTTTGTTTGTGACCTTACGCTTGACAAAGGCCAATTGGCCGAAAATTTGCGACTGTCTTGTCTGGTTTGTATGAAATAAGTGTTCTGATTTTTTTTCGTGTTTTTTTTCTGGTTCTTGTTTGCTTGAACGCGAGCAATCACACTTGTTTTTGACATCAGATCTGAATTAAGTGAAACCCCAATTTAGGGGCTTAACTGAAGGTTGAAAATAGTGAAACGTTCATCCTTGCTTGTTCACGTTCCTTAAAAATCTCAAAACCAGAAAAATGTGCAGGCATTTCCAAGAGAATTTGAATTAGAATAAAAAAAAAAACAATCTGTTAGAGATGTTGCAGACTGTGACATTTTGTGTAAACATTTGTGTTGCTGAACTTTCAAACAACTAAACAAAATGATGAAAACAATGACACCATTTCAGAAAATGAAATTCATGTCAAAAATTTATTAAAAAAAAAATTTTTATAACCAGGAAGAAAAGGCCAAGTAATTATATAAAGCCACGTGAGATTCTCAATAATGTAAAGAAAAGATGTTTTTGAAAGAGAAGCCATGAAACTGTTTCCAAAAGTATCCAAAGTGGAGGATATTTATTGTAGTTTCCACAGCAACGATTGGTTGTTGTATAAACTAGGTGAGATGTCTGCAATCACGTGACTGAGATGGACTTAAAGCACACAGAAAACTTTTTGAAGCGGTGTTACACAATATCAAAAATTGTCACCAAAGGATGCAGTGGATAAGTGGGCAAACGTCAGACTTATAATAGGAGCGTTAAGGTTCGAATCTGCTTAATTAAGCCTTTGACTCCCCCACCCTACCCACCGACTGCAAAAACTTAACCCTTTGAATCTGTCACCCTACCCACCAGCTTCCTGCAGGAAGTTAAGTTTTTGCAGTTATTGGTTAGAATACGGGAGTCAAAAGGTTAATTGACGAAATTTTCGGCCAACTGCACCTTATCTAGCGTGCACAAAAGACAAACAAAAACCAAATTCACAAGATTTATCATACAACAAATCTTCCCAGTTCTAATGAATCCCTCTCTTTGTTGTCTGGTTTTGGTTAATTAAAAGCCCGTCCTTGTGTCATGTTCATGTGGTCCTGGCTATTGATTTGACCTTTGAATGATCTGTAACACTCGTTATCTCTCACTCTCTCTTGCTATTTCTAATGACAGAGATTGAAAGAGAGAGAGAAGAGACAGAGAGAGAAGAGACACAGAGAGAGAGAGAGAGAAAGTGTGTGTGTGTGTGTGTGTGTGTGTGTGTGTGTGTGTGTGTGTGTGTGTGTGTGTGTGTGTGTGTGTGAGTAAAAGAGAGAGAGAGAGAGAGAGAGAGAAAGAGAGAGAGCGAAAGGCAGACAGACAGACAGACAGAGATACATAGACGGAGACAGGGGCAGAGACAGACATAGAGACAGAAACAGAGAGACAGACAGACAGACAGACAGAGAACCACTTTCAGAGCTGCCCGCAGTTGGCCTTCAGTTCACCGAATTCATCTCATGACCAATTTGTGAGACCTCAATAATTTTGCATTACTCTTTATCTATTTATATATTTCATCTCTTCGTCTGCACCATTTCGGATCTCCAACACACATCCAACACCAGAAATGAGAGCAGTGCACGACGCGCCGAAGAATGACACAATCTTTCACAATGAACTGCGCAGAGTTTGTGAAATGCCAAAGAATATGAGACAATTTTTCACAGTAAGCTGAATGCAGTGCGTGGAATGCCAAAGAATATGAGACAATTTTTCACAGTAAGCTGAATGCAGTGCGTGGAATGCCAAAGAATTTGAGACAATTTTTCACAGTGAGCTGAATGCAGTGCGTGGAATGCCAAAGAATAGGAGACAATTTTTCACAGTGAGCTGAATGCAGTGCGTGGAATGCCAAAAACATGAGACAATTTTTTAACAGTGAGCTGAATGCAGTGCGTGGAATGCCAAAGAATAATTATGAGACAATTTTTCACAGTGAGCTGAATGCAGTGCGTGGAATGCCAAAGAATAATTATGAGACAATTTTTCACAGTGAGCTGAATGCAGTGCGTGGAATGCCAAAGAATAATTATGAGACAATTTTTCACAGTGAGCTGAATGCAGTGTGTGGATTACCAAAGAATAATTATGAGACAGTTTTTCACCGTGCTATGATGATGAGAATGGGGACGCTGGTGATATAAGTTATAAAGACTTTTTTTTCTTTTTAGGACTGAGACTGCGTAGCAGGGATGCATTCTCTACTCTCATCATCATCAGGTGCCCTGCCGCATGGCGTTGGCGATCATGGACTTCCATCTGTCTCTGGTCCTTGTTGCCCCAAGCATCTCCTCCAACCTCCTCGTCTTCAGCCAATCCGCAAGTCCGTCTAGCATTTTCTCCCTGGGTCTACCCGGTGCTCTCTTTCCTTCCAGCTTTCCCATTGTGACCAGGTGCTCCAAATCCCCCTTCCTCATAAAATGGCCTATAAATGTTGCCTGTCTTTTCCTAATCTTCCTTATGAGTGATTTACTTGTGTCTGCCTCCATCAAGACTGTCTCGTTTGTTTTCTTTGCTGTCCATGGAACTCTCAACATTCTTCTTAGAAACCACATCTCGGCTGCCTCAATCTTGTTCTGGCTTTGCTTGTTGACTGTCCACGCCTCGTATCCGTACAACAGTATTGGTTCTATATAACATGCAAGGACTCTCTTCCTGATGTTAATTGATAAGCATTTGTTGGTAAGAATGCTTGCCATCTTCTTGAATGCTGTTTTGGCTTGGCCGACTCTGCCGGCTATTTCTCTACTGTCGTCTGCCGTAATATTTCCTTTCGTCAACCAGGCCCAAGAGATTGAGATACCTGCGGTACTGATCAAGAAATTTCAGCGACACCCTCAATGACCTGTCTCTTAAATGGATGAGAATGGACTCTGTGATCCCAGCCTTCCCAATGAGCGCATAGCACGTTGAACTCTGGGTTGGTGCCTATGCCTTGCTAATCCCTGGCTTCCAGTAAAGTTCTGTCAGGTGGCAGATATGTGTGTCTAACCCATAGGTCTCCCAGATCAACATGTGTTGATAATAACGATATCAATAATAAGAATAATAATAATAGAACAACAACAACAACAACAAACAACACCAACAACACAATACTACTAATAATAATAATAACGATAATAATAATAATGATAATGATAATAATGATGACAATAATATAATAATAATAATGATAATAATAATAATAATAATAATGATGATGATAATAATAATGATAATGATAATAATAATAACAATGATAATGATAATACAAATTCTTGTATAGCGCTATTCTCTGCAGATCATTTGGAGACAATGCGCATTACAAATTTACAAGGTACATACCATAGTACTATCACACTTACACACACACACACATATATACGATTATACACACATACATACAAGCACACACACACACACACACACACACACACACACACACACACACACACACACACACACACACACACACACATATATATATATACACACATACACACATACACATGCACACATTCACACACTAATATCATTTATAGTGAAAAGACGTTAAATCAAGGAACGAACGAACATTCACACACACATCTACACAGACACACACACAGACACACACACACACACACACACACACACACACACACACACACACACACACACACACACACACACACACACACACACACATATACACACATACACACATACACATGCACACATTCACACACTAATATCATTTATAGTGAAAAGACGTTAAATCAAGGAACGAACGAACATTCACACACACATCTACACAGACACACACACAGACACACACACACACACACACACACACACACACACACACACACACACACACACACACACACACATACACACACACACACACACACACACTCACTCACTCACTCACACACAAATACATCTATATCAATATCTACATTCATATTTATAGATATAGCTATATATTATATAGTAATGTTTATATGTATTATTTTAATACATCACTAACTGTATCTACAAATATATCTTTATAATTAGTCAGTCATTTATTCAGTTAGTTAACCCATTTAACCAGAAACACCCGGGGGTACTGGACGGGACCCAGAACACCAATGCCTCACCGCTGTCCGGACAATTACCTCCCATGGTCCCGACGCAACACAGCAGCCATTTCATCAAGCAAAGTGAGGGAGGGGGGGGGGGTATCCAAGCGCTACAGGAGCAGACGAAATATGTTTTGCATCTGCCTGCATTGTAAAACACAGAGGAAATAATTCATCTCTCCCTTCCCTAAAAACAAACAAACAAACAATCAAAAACCGGAGGAAAATCTGTTTAACCCTTTGACTCCCGCAGCGTGTCCACCAGCATCCTGTATTGTCATCCATGCGAGCGAAGAAAAAACTTTAATCCTTTGACTCCCTCATCCTCATCCTGCAGAAAGCTGGTGGATAGGGTGAGGGAGTCAAAGGGTTAAGTTTTTGCAGCTGGTGGATAGGGTGCTGGAGTCAAAGGGTTAAGTTTTTGCAGCTGGTGGATAGGGTGCTGGAATCAAAGGGTTAAGTTTTTGCAGCTGGCGGATAGGGTGCGGAAGTCAAAGGGTTAAGTTTTTGCAGTTGGCGGATAGGGTGCGGGAGTCAAAGGGTTAAGTTTTTGCAGCTGGTGGATAGGGTGCTGGAATCAAAGGGTTAAGTTTTTGCAGCTGGCGGATAGGGTGCGGAAGTCAAAGGGTTAAGTTTTTTGCAGTTGGCGGATAGGGTGCGGGAGTCAAAGGGTTAAGTTTTTACAGCTGGCTGAGAGGATGCGGAAGTCAAAGGGTTAAGTTTTTGCAGCTGGTGGATAGGATGCTGGAATCAAAGGGTTAAGTTTTTGCAGCTGGCGGATAAGGTGCGGGAGTCGAAGGGTTAAACCAAAACCAGCAGCATTGCCAGGACATTAAGGCCAGAGCCATGAAAAGCAGGGACAGGGAAAATTCCAATGACACAACCAAAACAGCTCCAACACGAAAGCTGATTCCAATTATTATCCCCGACATCCCATAATAAAACGCCAAATATGCATTTTTACTGGCAGCGAAAAAAAACAAAAAAACAGGCTGCGAGACAGAGCGGGCAGGATTATGCCTGTCCACCTTGTTGGAATTTGCTTTGCAAAGAGCGTGCATGATGATACATTAACTTTTGTAAATTGGGTCCTTTGATGGATGATTCTGGTGTAGAACTTTGGCCCTCCTTTTAAACGGTGTATTTTCACATTTAAACCCACATTCTTCGGGATGGACAATATTATTTTACGTTCGGTTACTGCTGTGTTGTAGATCGTAAACCGAATTTTAAAACTGTGCTATGATTTTTTCTTTTTTTCTTCTTCTTCTTCTTCCTTTTTTATGATTTTTGCATTCAGGCATTTTCCTTTGTGCTCGCTTTCTTTTTCATTTATTTTTGTCCCATTTTCTGCAACCACCATAATAGCCATAGAAGCTGATAGGAAAGTTTTTACAATGCTATGACGATGATGACGATGAGGATGAAAATCATGTTATGTAGTTCCATCGAGGATTGAGACTGCTGATAGGGCTGTGGTCTACGATTTTTATCATATTATGTCCTGGCCTCAGCCAGGCCCGAGACATACAGACACTAGAGGTGTTCTAAAAAAAAAAACGTGAGCATAGAATCAGAACGCGTATTTAACACAACCAGACAAGACAGACGGAAATCTTCGGCCAAGTGACCTTTGTCCTACTGGACGAAGCAGCAGGGAAGTTTTGGTCTTTTTTTTCCTAATTTTTGTATTTTTATTTGTTCGTCTACGTCTGTGATCTTAAGTTTACGCTTGAGCAAGACCAGTTAGCCGAAAATTTGCACCTGTCTTGTCTGGTTGTGTTAAATACGCGTTCTCTTTCCATTTTCAAGGGTGTTTTTTTTCTGATTACTCTTTGCTTTAACGCTGGTGGTCGCAGTTGTTTCGGATTACTTGAAGTGTTATCAAGAGATGTGAGCAACGAAGTCAGTGACGCATCCTTATAGTGGATGAGACTCGACAGTGTGGTCCCAGTCTTTTCACTGAGCCCATAGCACCCTCAGATCTGGCTGGGAGTCGGTTAGGACTGAAAAATTCCACAATGATTCTGAAAGAATTGATGAGGATTCGAACCCACAACCTTCCAGTTGGTAGTTCATTGTGCTAAAAATTTCACCACGGGGACTAGTTGTGTGTTGTAGTCTTAATTTTTATATTTTAAACTGATGCAAAAAGTAAATAAGTCTGTGAATGTCTCAAAACGGTTATGAATGATTTCGCTTTTTTGCGATCACTTTGTGTGTACACGTACTTTTCTGAGAGGTTTAATAATAGATTACTCCAGAAATGTATTATATTAATATTTGTTGTCTAAATAATAATAATAAAAAAAAAGGTTTTCTAGGATAATCGGTTTCAAATTCAGAACATAACAAAACAAAGTCATAAACTTTCTTTACTTTGCAAGAAAAAAAGTGTTGTCAAGTACGGTTTATTTCCAGATTTCCTGTTTTCTGATTTAATAATATTTATAGTTTTGTATTCTCAGACAGATTGTTCCTTTGCCATTCTTAGGTCGTTAAATCAAGGAATTATTGTGTTCTTTCTTGTTGGTTTGCTTCCTGTTTTATTTTGTTTGTTTGTTTGTTTGTTTGTTTGTTTCTTTGTTTGTTTGTTTGTTTGTTTGTTTGTTTGTTTGTTTGTTTGTTTGTTCACGGAATATTTTTGTTTGTGTCCTGCTCGTTTGCTGATTTGTGTGTTCGTGTGTTTGAGTGTTTTGTTTGTTCAAGGAATAATTTTGTTTTCTTTCTTGTTTGCATCCTGATTGTTTGTTTGTTTGTTTGTT
>JAPXFY010000020.1:65312922-65317922 GCA_030674185.1 Monoplex corrugatus
GTATTGTGTAGAGTGACATGTCATGTACAACTGTACTGTGTAGAGTGACATGTCAAGTACAGCTCGTACTGTGTAGGGTGATCATGATATTACAGCTCGTACTGTGTAGAGTGATATGATGAGTACAGCTCGTACTGTGTAGAGTGATATGTAGTACAGCTCGTACTGTGTAGAGTGACATGTCAAAGTACAACTCGTACTGTGTAGAGTGACATGTCATGTACAGCTCGTACTGTGTAGAGATATGCAAGTACACTCGTACTGTGTAAGTGATATGTCATTACACTCGACTCTGTAGAAGCTACCATGCACCCGTCAGAAACTTTCCCAGCTGCCTCCTCTTTCTCTCCCATTATGTAACACATCAGTCCCAATTTCTGATTCAGCTAAAAACCTTGGTGTCTGCATTGACTCTACCCTCTCCATGAACAACTTTGTTTCTCAAACTGCCAGATCTTGCTACTATCACCTCCATCGTATAAGCCTGATCAGGAAGTATCTCTCTGTGGAAACAACTGCAAAACTCGTTCTCTCCTTCATAATGTCTCGCATTGACTATTGCAATTCACTCCTGTCTGGTCTTCCTGCCTCCACCATTCACATCCTACAGCGCATTCAAAACAATGCTGCACGCCTTGTACTCAAAAAGAAAAAAGCTGACCACATATCTCCTCTCCTGGCACAACTTCACTGGCTCCCTGTATCAAAGCGCATACAGTACAAACTAGACACCATGTGCTACAAAAGCCTCAATAACGCAGCCCCCGATTACCTGTCAAGCCTACTTGAGATCTATGTTCTCTCACGTACCCTCCGCTCTGCCCCCGATCCTCTGACTTTTCGCTTTCTGCGCACTAAGCTCAATACCTATGGTCCACGAGCCTTCTCTGTTTCTGGTCCACTCTCCTGGAACAAACTTTCTCTCTCAGTCCGTCAGCAACCAACTTTTGTCTCCAAGTCTGCTCTCAAAATTCACCTTTTCTCCTCTGCATAAAATCCTGACCTCACTCAACCCCCTCTGCAACCTGTCTCCGCTCGGAGGGGAATTACATTGTAATATATAATTATATATAATATGCTCTCTATAATTTTCCATTGCTTTTACTTTTTCTCCCCATTTATAGCCATGCGTGTGTGTGTGTGTGTGGTGGGTGGGTGTGTGTGTGTGTGCGTGCGTGTGTGTCTGTTTTAGCACTTAGATTTGATTTTATCAAGATTTTGCGCTATATAAATATTGTAATTAAATTAATATGTCAAGTAACCTCGCACCTTCAGAGTGATATGATGAGTACAGATCGTAATCTTTAGAGTGATATGATAAGTACAACTCGTACTCTTTGTGGTGATATGACGAGTACAGCTCAAACCCTTCATAGTAATATGGCGAGTACAGCTCATACCCTTCAGAGTGATATAATGAGTGCAACTCGTTCCCTTCAGAGTGATATAATGAGCACAGCTCAAACCCTTCGATGATATAATGAGTGCTGCTCATACCGATCAGATTGATATGATGAGTGCTGCTCATACCGATCAGAGTGATATGATGAGTGCTGCTCATACCGATCAGAGCGATATGATGAGTACAGCTTGTATCCTTCAGAGTGATATAAGTACAAGTTGTACCCTCCAGTGATGAATGAGTACAGCTCGTACGATCAGAGCGATATGAGTACAGCTTGTATCCTTCAGAGTGATATAAGTACAAGTTGTACCCTCCAGGTGATGAAATGAGCGATATGATGAGTACAGCGCATACCCTTCAGTGATGTGTTCATCACTGCAGTTGTTAAGAGTGATGTATTCAATTTGTATCACTGTACTTTATCAAATTGTCTTTAATCCATCATTGTACAAGCGCATCTCGTATTCTTCAGAGTGATATGTCCATCTCTGTAGTTCTTCACAGTGAGTGATTCAGTCCATATCACTGTTGTTGATCAAATAGTCTTTAATACATCACGGTGCCAGACTGTGGTGGCTGATTCAGGTCGTGTCCTGCCTGATCACAATTATTGTCAATTATTTTCATATAGCACTGTTCTCCAAACCGATTAAACTCACCATTCATTACACTTAATCAGACTTCTTTCTAAATGGAGCACGGAAAATTCAAGGTGTTTTAGGCTTGTTGACCACATTTCACTATGTTGCTGTGCAATAAGCATCTTTGGTTGGCGTGCATGTTGAATGTTTCAATGGTCCCCTAAGCCAGCACTTTTGATTATATCAGAATGCTGACTGTATTAATGATGGGCGCATCTGAATTCTGGTTACTATAGCAATACACCAGCAACTCATGCGGCCTTTTAACTCGATTCTCTTCTTCTTTCTTTCTTCCTTTCTTTTTCTTTTTCGTCTTCTTCTTCTTCTTCTTCTTCTTCTTCTTCTTCTTCTTTCTTTTTCTATTTCTTTTTCTTCTTCTTCTTCGTCTTCTTCTTCTTCTTCTTCTTCTTCTTCTTCTTCTTCTTCTTCTTCTTCTTCTTCTTCTTCTTCTTCTTCTTCTTCTTCTTCTTCTTCTTCTTTCTTCTTCTTCTTTGCATTCTTCTTCTTCTTCTTCTTCTTTGCATTCTTCTTCTTCTTCTTCTTCTTCTTCTTCTTTGCATTCTTCTTCTTCTTCTTCTTCTTCTTCTTCTTCTTCTTCTTCTTCTTCTTCTTCTTCTTCTTCTTCTTCTTCTTCTTCTTCTTCTTCTTCTTCTTCTTCTTCTTCTTCTTCTTCTTCTTCTTCTTCTCTACTTCTTCTTCTACTCTTCTTCTTCTTCTTCTTCTTCTTCTTCTTCTTCTTCTTCTTCTTCTTCTCTTCGCATTCTTCTTCTTCGCATTCTTCTTCGCATTCTTCTTCTTCGCATTCTTCTTCTTCTTCTTCGCATTCTTCTTCGCATTCTTCTTCGCATTCTTCCATTTTCTTCGCATTCTTGCATTCTCTTCTTCGCATTCTTCTTCTTCGCATTCTTCTTCTTCTCTTCTTCTTCTCTTCTTCTTCTTCTTCTTCTTCTTCTTCTTCTTCTTCTTCTCTTCTTCTTCTTCTTCTTCTTCTTCTTCTTCTTCTTCTTCTTCTTCTTCTTTTCTTCTTCTTCTTCTTCTTCTTCGCATTCTTCTTCGCATTCTTCTTCGCATTCTTCTTCGCATTCTTCTTCTTCTTCTTCGCATTCTTCTTCTTCTTCGCATTCTTCTCTTCTTCGCATTCTCTTCTTTCTTCGCATTCTTTCTTCTGATTCTTCTTCGCAATTCTTCTTCGCAATTCTTCTTCTTCGCAATTCTTCTTCGCAATTCTTCTTCTTCGCAATTCTTCTTCGCAATTCTTCTTCTTCTTAGTCTTCTTCTTCTTCTTCTTCTTCGCGATTCTTCTTCTTCTTCTTCTTCTTCGCATTCTTCTTCTTCTTCTTCGCATTCTTCTTCTTCTTCGCATTCTTCTTCTTCTTCGCATTCTTCTTCTTCTTCTTCGTATTCTTCTTCTTCTTCTTCTTTGCATTCTTCTTCTTCTTCGCAATTCTTCTTCTTCTCCTTCTTCTTCTTCTTCTTCTTCTTCTTCTTCTTCTTCTTCTTCTTCTTCTTCTTCTTCTTCTTTTCTTCTTCTTCTTCGCATTCTTCTTCTTCTTCTTCTTTTTCTCTCGCATTCTTCTTCTTCTTCGCATTCTTCTTCTTCTTCGCATTCTTCTTCGCATTCTTCTTTGCATTCTTCTTCTTTTTCTTCTTTGCATTCTTCTTCTTTTTCTTCTTCTATTACTAATACTATCTACAACTACTACTACTACTGCTACTACTACTAGTTCTACTATTACTGCTACTACTGCTACTACAACTACTACTACTTCTACTTCTACTACTACTACTACTACTACTACTACTACTACTACTACTACTACTACTACTACTTCTTCTTCTTCTTCTTCTTTCTCCTCTCTTTTTGTTCCAATGGTAGACTGACACAACACTAGAATACGATAAAAAATGTAGGCTAGCTAAAATGTAGGCAAGGTAGGACCTCAGGACCGGGCCAGCTCGTGGGTTTATGTGCAGGCCTAAGGTTTGTGCAGTGATCATTCTGGATCTTCACCATCACATGGCACCTGTGACGTCAGTGTATATGGAATTCATTTCGAGCGCTGAGACGTTATCTTGAGAAACTGAAACTGAAACTGGAATCTTCTTCTTAAGTACATCTTACAGTCTTATTCAAGGAAGATTTGAAATGAGTTAATAGTTTGTTCTTAACGACAATAGTCAAGATATGCACTGAATTATTCATTTAAAGAAAAATCTAATGCTAAAATTTGATAGCTTTTTCTAAATTCACTTGATGAACACAATAATGAATGTGATCGCTATTGACTTCATAAGTTCAAATAAATAATTATGTGTCATTTGCTACATTATTCTTGAAAACTGCCTCACGAAAAAAAAAATCAGAATTTAGTGTTCTTTGTCACTTCTAGATTTACACAAATAAAGACCACCAACATCATCATCATCATACAACATTTAATTTCAAGTTAACGCAAAAATGTACTAACATTTCACAAATATGCATAACACAGCATGGAAATAATGAAAGCATACATACCATTATTGGAACCAGAGAAACATGTTCAAACTTGTTCAAATGTAAGAATCAAATCAGTAATTGCAAAATGATTTCAAGACTTCACACACACACACACACACACACACACACACACAGACACACACACACACACACACACACAAACGCATACACACACGCGCGCGCGCACATACACACACGCGCGCGTGCACACACACACACACACATGCGAATACACACACATACATACATACATACACGCATACATACATGCATACATACATACATCACACATACATACATACAAACATACATACATACATACACACACACACACTCTCTCTCTCATACACTTACATACATACATGCATACATACATACATACATACATTCTCTCTCTCTCTCTCACAGATACACAGACACACACACTCACACACACACACACACACACACACAC
>JAPXFY010000020.1:65330422-65340422 GCA_030674185.1 Monoplex corrugatus
GTCTGTCTGACCTGACCCAGCCCAGGCCCATGGCAGTGGTTTTTGTGAGCTGATCCTGCAATGTCATTGTCCTTAACTCTTTGACTTCGTACCCTATGCACCAACCGCAAAAACTTAACTCTTTGACTCCATCACCATATTCACAAGCTTCCTGAAGGAAGCTGGTGGATAAGATGACTCCAGGAAGCTGGTGGATAGGTTGACTCCAGGAAGCTGGTGGATAGGTTGACTCCAGGAAGCTAGTGGATAGGTTGACTCCAGGAAGCTGGTGGATAGGTTGACTCCAGGAAGCTAGTGGATAGGTTGACTCCAGGAAGCTGGTGGATAGGTTGACTCCAGGAAGCTGGTGGATAGGTTGACTCCAGGAAGCTGGTGGATAGGATGACTCCAGGAAGCTGGTGGATAGGTTGACTCCAGGAAGCTGGTGGATAAGATGACTCCAGGAAGCTGGTGGATAGGTTGACTCCAGTAAGCTGGTGGATAGGTTGACTCCAGGAAGCTGGTGGATAGGTTGACTCCAGGAAGCTGGTGGATAGGTTGACTCCAGGAAGCTGGTGGATAAGATGACTCCAGGAAGCTGGTGGATAGGTTGACTCCAGGAAGCTGGTGGATAAGATGACTCCAGGAAGCTGGTGGATAGGTTGACTCCAGGAAGCTAGTGGATAGGTTGACTCCAGGAAGCTAGTGGATAGGTTGACTCCAGAAAGCTTGTGGATAGGTTGACTCCAGAAAGCTGGTGGATAGGTTGACTCCAGGAAGCTGGTGGATAGGTTGACTCCAGGAAGCTGGTGGATAGGTTGACTCCAGGAAGCTGGTGGATAGGTTGACTCCAGGAAGCTGGTGGATAGGTTGACTCCAGGAAGCTGGTGGATAGGTTGACTCCAGGAAGCTGGTGGATAGGTTGACTCCAGGAAGCTGGTGGATAGGTTGACTCCAGTAAGCTTGTGGATAGGTTGACTCCAGGAAGCTGGTGGATAGGTTGACTCCAGGAAGCTGGTGGATAGGTTGACTCCAGGAAGCTGGTGGATAGGTTGACTCCAGGAAGCTGGTGGATAAGATGACTCCAGGAAGCTGGTGGATAGGTTGACTCCAGAAGCTTGTGGATAGGTTGACTCCAGGAAGCTGGTGGATAAGATGACTCCAGGAAGCTGGTGGATAGGTTGACTCCAGGAAGCTGGTGGATAAGATGACTCCAGGAAGCTGGTGGATAGGTTGACTCCAGGAAGCTGGTGGATAGGTTGACTCCAGGAAGCTGGTGGATAAGATGACTCCAGGAAGCTGGTGGATAGGTTGACTCCAGTAAGCTTGTGGATAGGTTGACTCCAGGAAGCTGGTGGATAGGATTGACTCCAGGAAGCTGGTGGATAAGATGACTCCAGGAAGCTGGTGGATAAGATGACTCCAGGAAGCTGGTGGATAAGATGACTCCAGGAAGCTGGTGGATAGGTTGACTCCAGGAAGCTGGTGGATAGGTTGACTCCAGGAAGCTGGTGGATAGGTTGACTCCAGGAAGCTGGTGGATAAGATGACTCCAGGAAGCTGGTGGATAGGTTGACACCAGGAAGCTGGTGGATAAGATGACTCCAGGAAGCTGGTGGATAGGTTGACTCCAGAAGCTGGTGGATAGGTTGACTCCAGGAAGCTGGTGGATAGGTTGACTCCAGGAAGCTGGTGGATAGGTTGACTCCAGGAAGCTGGTGGATAAGATGACTCCAGGAAGCTGGTGGATAGGTTGACTCCAGTAAGCTGGTGGATAAGATGACTCCAGGAAGCTGGTGGATAGGATGACTCCAGGAAGCTGGTGGATAAGATGACTCCAGGAAGCTGGTGGATAGGTTGACTCCAGGAAGCTGGTGGATAGGTTGACTCCAGGAAGCTGGTGGATAAGATGACTCCAGGAAGCTGGTGGATAGGTTGACTCCAGGAAGCTGGTGGATAGGTTGACTCCAGTAAGCTGGTGGATAAGATGACTCCAGGAAGCTGGTGGATAAGATGACTCCAGGAAGCTGGTGGATAGGTTGACTCCAGGAAGCTGGTGGATAGGTTGACTCCAGGAAGCTGGTGGATAAGATGACTCCAGGAAGCTGGTGGATAGGTTGACTCCAGGAAGCTGGTGGATAGGTTGACTCCAGTAAGCTTGTGGATAGGTTGACTCCAGTAAGCTTGTGGATAGTTGACTCCAGTAAGCTGGTGGATAAGATGACTCCAGGAAGCTGGTGGATAAGATGACTCCAGGAAGCTGGTGGATAGGTTGACTCCAGTAAGCTGGTGGATAAGATGACTCCAGGAAGCTGGTGGATAAGATGACTCCAGGAAGCTGGTGGATAGGTTGACTCCAGGAAGCTGGTGGATAAGATGACTCCAGGAAGCTGGTGGATAAGATGACTCCAGGAAGCTGGTGGATAGGTTGACTCCAGTAAGCTGGTGGATAAGATGACTCCAGGAAGCTGGTGGATAAGATGACTCCAGGAAGCTGGTGGATAAGATGACTCCAGTAAGCTGGTGGATAGGTTGACTCCAGGAAGCTGGTGGATAGGTTGACTCCAGTAAGCTGGTGGATAGGTTGACTCCAGGAAGCTGGTGGATAAGATGACTCCAGGAAGCTGGTGGATAAGATGACTCCAGGAAGCTGGTGGATAGGTTGACTCCAGGAAGCTAGTGGATAAGATGACTCCAGGAAGCTGGTGGATAAGATGACTCCAGGAAGCTGGTGGATAAGATGACTCCAGGAAGCTGGTGGATAAGATGACTCCAGGAAGCTGGTGGATAGGTTGACTCCAGGAAGCTGGTGGATAAGATGACTCCAGGAAGCTGGTGGATAGGTTGACTCCAGGAAGCTGGTGGATAGGATGACTCCAGGAAGCTGGTGGATAGGTTGACTCCAGGAAGCTGGTGGATAGGTTGACTCCAGGAAGCTGGTGGATAAGATGACTCCAGGAAGCTGGTGGATAAGATGACTCCAGGAAGCTAGTGGATAAGATGACTCCAGGAAGCTGGTGGATAAGATGACTCCAGGAAGCTGGTGGATAAGATGACTCCAGGAAGCTGGTGGATAGGTTGACTCCAGGAAGCTGGTGGATAGGTTGACTCCAGGAAGCTGGTGGATAAGATGACTCCAGGAAGCTGGTGGATAAGATGACTCCAGGAAGCTGGTGGATAAGATGACTCCAGGAAGCTGGTGGATAGGTTGACTCCAGGAAGCTGGTGGATAAGATGACTCCAGGAAGCTGGTGGATAGGTTGACTCCAGGAAGCTGGTGGATAAGATGACTCCAGGAAGCTGGTGGATAGGTTGACTCCAGTAAGCTGGTGGATAGGTTGACTCCAGGAAGCTGGTGGATAAGATGACTCCAGGAAGCTGGTGGATAGGTTGACTCCAGTAAGCTGGTGGATAAGATGACTCCAGGAAGCTGGTGGATAAGATGACTCCAGGAAGCTGGTGGATAGGTTGACTCCAGTAAGCTGGTGGATAAGATGACTCCAGGAAGCTGGTGGATAGGTTGACTCCAGGAAGCTGGTGGATAAGATGACTCCAGGAAGCTGGTGGATAGGTTGACTCCAGGAAGCTGGTGGATAAGTATGACTCCAGGAAGCTGGTGGATAAGATGACTCCAGGAAGCTGGTGGATAGGTTGACTCCAGGAAGCTGGTGGATAGGTTGACTCCAGTAAGCTGGTGGATAGGTTGACTCCAGGAAGCTGGTGGATAGGTTGACTCCAGGAAGCTGGTGGATAAGATGACTCCAGGAAGCTGGTGGATAAGATGACTCCAGGAAGCTGGTGGATAATGATGACTCCAGGAAGCTGGTGGATAGGTTGACTCCAGGAAGCTGGTGGATAGGTGACTCCAGGAAGCTGGTGGATAGGTTGACTCCAGGAAGCTTGTGGATAGGTTGACTCCAGGAAGCTGGTGGATAGGTTGACTCCAGGAAGCTGGTGGATAAGATGACTCCAGGAAGCTGGTGGATAAGATGACTCCAGGAAGCTGGTGTGGATAGGTTGACTCCAGGAAGCTAGTGGATAGGTTGACTCCAGGAAGCTAGTGGATAGGTTGACTCCAGAAGCTTGTGGATAGGTTGACTCCAGAAAGCTGGTGGATAGGTTGACTCCAGGAAGCTGGTGGATAGGTTGACTCCAGGAAGCTGGTGGATAGGTTGACTCCAGGAAGCTGGTGGATAGGTTGACTCCAGGAAGCTGGTGGATAGGTTGACTCCAGGAAGCTGGTGGATAGGTTGACTCCAGGAAGCTGGTGGATAGGTTGACTCCAGGAAGCTGGTGGATAGGTTGACTCCAGGAAGCTGGTGGATAAGATGACTCCAGGAAGCTGGTGGATAGGTTGACTCCAGGAAGCTGGTGGATAAGATGACTCCAGTAAGCTGGTGGATAAGATGACTCCAGTAAGCTGGTGGATAAGATGACTCCAGGAAGCTAGTGGATAGGTTGACTCCAGGAAGCTGGTGGATAGGATGACTCCAGGAAGCTGGTGGATAAGATGACTCCAGGAAGCTGGTGGATAAGATGACTCCAGGAAGCTGGTGGATAAGATGACTCCAGGAAGCTGGTGGATAGGTTGACTCCAGGAAGCTGGTGGATAAGATGACTCCAGGAAGCTGGTGGATAGGTTGACTCCAGGAAGCTGGTGGATAAGATGACTCCAGGAAGCTGGTGGATAGGATGACTCCAGGAAGCTGGTGGATAAGATGACTCCAGGAAGCTGGTGGATAAGATGACTCCAGGAAGCTTGTGGATAAGATGACTCCAGGAAGCTGGTGGATAGGTTGACTCCAGGAAGCTGGTGGATAGGTTGACTCCAGGAAGCTGGTGGATAAGATGACTCCAGGAAGCTGGTGGATAGGTTGACTCCAGGAAGCTGGTGGATAAGATGACTCCAGGAAGCTGGTGGATAGGTTGACTCCAGGAAGCTAGTGGATAAGATGACTCCAGGAAGCTGGTGGATAAGATGACTCCAGGAAGCTGGTGGATAAGATGACTCCAGGAAGCTGGTGGATAAGATGACTCCAGGAAGCTGGTGGATAAGATGACTCCAGGAAGCTGGTGGATAAGATGACTCCAGGAAGCTGGTGGATAGGTTGACTCCAGGAAGCTGGTGGATAAGATGACTCCAGGAAGCTGGTGGATAAGATGACTCCAGGAAGCTGGTGGATAGGTTGACTCCAGGAAGCTGGTGGATAAGATGACTCCAGGAAGCTGGTGGATAAGATGACTCCAGGAAGCTGGTGGATAGGTTGACTCCAGGAAGCTGGTGGATAAGATGACTCCAGGAAGCTGGTGGATAGGTTGACTCCAGGAAGCTGGTGGATAAGATGACTCCAGGAAGCTGGTGGATAGGTTGACTCCAGGAAGCTGGTGGATAGGTTGACTCCAGGAAGCTGGTGGATAAGATGACTCCAGGAAGCTGGTGGATAGGTTGACTCCAGGAAGCTGGTGGATAAGATGACTCCAGGAAGCTGGTGGATAGGTTGACTCCAGGAAGCTGGTGGATAGGTTGACTCCAGGAAGCTGGTGGATAAGATGACTCCAGGAAGCTGGTGGATAAGATGACTCCAGGAAGCTTGTGGATAAGATGACTCCAGGAAGCTGGTGGATAGGTTGACTCCAGGAAGCTGGTGGATAAGATGACTCCAGGAAGCTGGTGGATAAGATGACTCCAGGAAGCTGGTGGATAGATGACTCCAGGAAGCTGGTGGATAGGTGACTCCAGGAAGCTGGTGGATAGGTTGACTCCAGGAAGCTGGTGGATAGGTTGACTCCAGGAAGCTGGTGGATAAGATGACTCCAGGAAGCTGGTGGATAGGTTGACTCCAGAAAGCTGGTGGATAGGTTGACTCCAGGAAGCTTGTGGAATAGGTTGACTCCAGGAAGCTGGTGGATAAGATGACTCCAGGAAGCTGGTGGATAGGTTGACTCCAGAAGCTGGTGGATAAGATGACTCCAGAAGCTGGTGGATAAGATGACTCCAGGAAGCTGGTGGATAAGATGACTCCAGGAAGCTGGTGGATAGGTTGACTCCAGTAAGCTGGTGGATAGGTGACTCCAGGAAGCTAGTGGATAAGATGACTCCAGTAAGCTGGTGGATAGGTTGACTCCAGGAAGCTAGTGGATAAGATGACTCCAGGAAGCTGGTGGATAGGTTGACTCCAGGAAGCTAGTGGATAAGATGACTCCAGGAAGCTGGTGGATAGGTTGACTCCAGGAAGCTGTGGATAAGATGACTCCAGTAAGCTGGTGGATAGGTTGACTCCAGGAAGCTGGTGGATAGGTTGACTCCAGGAAGCTGGTGGATAGGTTGACTCCAGGAAGCTGGTGGATAGTTGACTCCAGGAAGCTGGTGGATAAGATGACTCCAGGAAGCTGGTGGATAAGATGACTCCAGGAAGCTGGTGGATAGGTTGACTCCAGGAAGCTGGTGGATAAGATGACTCCAGGAAGCTGGTGGATAAGATGACTCCAGGAAGCTGGTGGATAGTTGACTCCAGGAAGCTGGTGGATAAGTGACTCCAGGAAGCTGGTGGATAGGTTGACTCCAGGAAGCTAGTGGATAAGATGACTCCAGGAAGCTGGTGGATAAGATTGACTCCAGGAAGCTGGTGGATAAGATGACTCCAGGAAGCTGGTGGATAAGATGACTCCAGGAAGCTGGTGGATAGGTTGACTCCAGGAAGCTGGTGGATAAGATGACTCCAGGAAGCTAGTGGATAAGATGACTCCAGTAAGCTGGTGGATAGTTGACTCCAGGAAGCTGGTGGATAGGTTGACTCCAGGAAGCTGGTGGATAGTGTGACTCCAGGAAGCTGGTGGATAGGTTGACTCCAGGAAGCTGGTGGATAGGTTGACTCCAGGAAGCTGGTGGATAGGTTGACTCCAGGAAGCTGGTGGATAAGATGACTCCAGGAAGCTGGTGGATAGGTTGACTCCAGGAAGCTGGTGGATAAGATGACTCCAGTAAGCTGGTGGATAAGTATGACTCCAGGAAGCTGGTGGATAGGTTGACTCCAGGAAGCTGGTGGATAGGTTGACTCCAGGAAGCTGGTGGATAGTTGACTCCAGAAGCTGATGGATAGTTGACTCCAGGAAGCTGGTGGATAGGTTGACTCCAGGAAGCTGATGGATAGGTTGACTCCAGGAAGCTGGTGGATAGGTTGACTCCAGGAAGCTGATGGATAGGTTGACTCCAGGAAGCTGGTGGATAGGTTGACTCCAGGAAGCTGATGGATAGGTTGACTCCAGGAAGCTGGTGGATAGGTTGACTCCAGGAAGCTGGTGGATAGGTTGACTCCAGTAAGCTGGTGGATAGGTTGACTCCAGGAAGCTGGTGGATAAGGGATGACTCCAGGAAGCTGGTGGATAAGATGACTCCAGTAAGCTGGTGGATAGGTTGACTCCAGGAAGCTGGTGGATAGGTTGACTCCAGGAAGCTGGTGGATAGGTTGACTCCAGAAGCTGGTGGATAGGTTGACTCCAGGAAGCTGGTGGATAAGATGACTCCAGGAAGCTGGTGGATAGATGACTCCAGGAAGCTGGTGGATAGGTTGACTCCAGGAAGCTAGTGGATAAGATGACTCCAGTAAGCTGGTGGATAGGTTGACTCCAGGAAGCTAGTGGATAAGATGACTCCAGTAAGCTGGTGGATAGGTTGACTCCAGGAAGCTAGTGGATAAGATGACTCCAGGAAGCTGGTGGATAAGATGACTCCAGGAAGCTGGTGGATAAGATGACTCCAGGAAGCTGGTGGATAAGATGACTCCAGGAAGCTGGTGGATAGGTGACTCCAGGAAGCTGGTGGATAGGTTGACTCCAGGAAGCTGGTGGATAAGATGACTCCAGGAAGCTGGTGGATAGGTTGACTCCAGGAAGCTGGTGGATAGGTTGACTCCAGGAAGCTGGTGGATAGGTTGACTCCAGTAAGCTGGTGGATAGGTTGACTCCAGTAAGCTGGTGGATAGGTTGACTCCAGTAAGCTGGTGGATAGGTTGACTCCAGTAAGCTGGTGGATAGGTTGACTCCAGTAAGCTGGTGGATAGGTTGACTCCAGGAAGCTGGTGGATAGGTTGACTCCAGTAAGCTGGTGGATAAGATGACTCCAGTAAGCTGGTGGATAGGTTGACTCCAGGAAGCTGGTGGATAAGATGACTCCAGTAAGCTGGTGGATAGGTTGACTCCAGGAAGCTAGTGGATAAGATGACTCCAGTAAGCTGGTGGATAGGTTGACTCCAGGAAGCTAGTGGATAAGATGACTCCAGGAAGCTGGTGGATAGGTTGACTCCAGGAAGCTAGTGGATAAGATGACTCCAGGAAGCTGGTGGATAGGTTGACTCCAGGAAGCTGGTGGATAGGTTGACTCCAGGAAGCTGGTGGATAGGATGACTCCAGGAAGCTAGTGGATAAGATGACTCCAGGAAGCTGGTGGATAGGTTGACTCCAGGAAGCTGGTGGATAGGTTGACTCCAGGAAGCTGGTGGATAGGTTGACTCCAGGAAGCTGGTGGATAGGTTGACTCCAGGAAGCTGGTGGATAGGATGACTCCAGGAAGCTGGTGGATAGGATGACTCCAGGAAGCTGGTGGATAGGATGACTCCAGGAAGCTGGTGGATAGGTTGACTCCAGGAAGCTGGTGGATAGGTTGACTCCAGGAAGCTGGTGGATAAGATGACTCCAGGAAGCTGGTGGATAGGGTGATGGATTCAAAGGGTTAAGTTTTTGCTTCTCTAGCATGGTTGACAATGCAGGATGCTTTTGGACAGGGTGCAAGAGTCAAAGAGTTAATAGCAGTGACTGATGCATTGTATTTGATCAAATCCACTCGCCCACAGAATCCAGTCAGTCCTATCAAAATCACTGTCGGAATTTAGATCCCCCAATGTCTGCTATCCAGAGAGTATTGTGATACGGGATTATTGGAGGATGCATTGTATTTGATCAAATCCATTTGCATCGACAAAATCCCTTTAGTCCTATCAAAATCATTGTCGGATTTTAGAGCCAAGCCAAAACAGCATTCAAGAAGATGACAAGCATTCTTACCAACAAATGCCTATCAATTAACATCAGGAAGAGAGTTCTTGAATGTTACATAGAACCGATAATGCTGTACGGATGTGAGGCGTGGACAGTCAACAAGCAAAGCCAGAACAAGATTGAGGCAGCCGAGATGTGGTTTCTAAGAAGAATGTTGAGAGTTCCATGGACAGCAAAGAAAACAAACGAGACAGTCTTGATGGGGGCAGACACAAGAAGATCACTCATAAGGAAGATTAGGAAAAGACAGGCAACATAGGCCATTTTATGAGGAAGGGGGATTTGGAGCACCTGGTCACAACGGAAAAGCTGGAGGAAAAGAGAGCACCAGGTAGATCCAGGGAGAAAATGCTGGACGGACTTGCAGAGTGGCTGGGGAAGAGGAGGGTGGGGGAGATGCTAGGGGCAACGAGAGATAGAGACAGATGGAAGTCCGTGATCGCAAACGCCATGCGGCAAGGCACCTGATGATGATGATGATGATGATGATGATGATGATGATGATGATGGTTACTATCCAGAGATTGGCTGGTTGGTTGTTTTAATAAAACCGTGGACCCAAGATCTGATATCTTGAGGTCAGTCCCAGCCCGCAACATTTCAAACTGACCTGTTCGCTGCCCATTTTCATGTTTCCATCATTCTGCTGATGTTAACTTAGCGTTTCATAGGTCCCTTCTTTCTCTTACCCGCTCCCTCATTTCAAGAACTTTCCGGTGCATGGAGTTTTGTGTAGACTCAGGGAATCTGCCAGATAATCGCTGGCAAATTTGGGTACAGCACGTATGGATTCATCCGAGTGAGATGAATCCCTCTTGAACAAACTCCAAACTCCGAACTCCACAGATTATTGTGATATGGGCTCAGTGGGAAGACTAGGAACACAGTCAGGTTTCATCTGCTTTACGGATGCTTTACTGAGGGTGATGCTAACATTTCGTGACCAGTATCGCAGGTGTTCGTATTT
>JAPXFY010000020.1:65345422-65350422 GCA_030674185.1 Monoplex corrugatus
GTGGACAGTCAATACGCAAAGTCAGAACAAGATTAAAGCAGCTGAAATGTGATTTCTTAAAAGAATGTTAAGAGTTCCATGGACACCAAAGAAAAAAAACGAGACAGTCTTCAAGGAAGATTTGGAAAAGACAAGCAACATTTACTGGTCATTTTATGAGGCAAGAGAAATTTTGAGCACCTAGACAATACAGGAAAGCTGGATGGAAAAAGAGCATCAGGTAGACCGAGGGAGAAAATATTTGACGGACTTGTGGACTGGATGAGGACAGAAAGATTGGGAGGTATACTTGCAGCGACTAAACGTAAGAATTTTATGGAGAGAGAGAGGGGGGGGGGGATGATCGTCAATGCCATGCTACAAGGCATATGATGATGACGATGAGTAACTGAATGGAATAGACAAAGGGTTTGAACGTGTTGGAGTGTGTTTTTTTTACCACCAAGTTTCTTTCTGTCTTTCTGTGTAAAAAGTGACAAGTTTCACGTTCTCAAGATACACAGAATAAAGTCCATATGCACTGATGTTATGTGATGGATAAGATCCAAAATGATCGTGGTGTAAGCCATATACCTGCATATAAGGCCTACGCACTTGCAAAGGCTTGCGTGTATAAGAGAAGATTGACTAAATTGACCAGCGAAGAGAGAAAGAGAGAGGGGGGAGAGAGAGAGACAGACAGGCAAACAGACAGACAGACAGACTGAGGTGCAGAGACAGACAGACAGAGGCAGAGAGAGAGAGAGACAGACTGACAGAGACAGAGGCAGAGAGAGACAGAGACGGACAGACAGACAGAGACAAAGGCAGAGAGAGGCAGCAGACAGAGAAACAGAGAGAGACAGAGGCAGAGGCACAGACAGACAGACAGAGACAGAGGTAGAAGCAGAGAAAGACAGAGACAGACAGACAAGCAGGCAGACAGACAGAGACAGAGGTAAAAAAGAGAGAGAGAGAAAGAAAGGGAGAGAGAGAGAGAGAGAGAATGTGTGCGTGTGTGTGTGTGTGTGTGTGTGTGTGTGTGTGTGTGTGTGTGTGTGTGTGTGTGTGTGTGTTGTGTGTGTGTGTGTGTGTGTGTGCGTGTGTGTGTATGTTTGTATATGTTTGTGTGTGTGTGTGTGTGCGCGTACGTCTATTACAAATCCTGAGTGCAAGCTCGAGTGCACGTGCAATTCACCTCAGCACACAGAATGCCAAACGATAGGATTCTCTCCCCTCATCAAGAACCAATCAGCAGACGAGTAATGTCCACGTGCACTGATGGCTAACAGAGGGTTAGTGGGGGGAACAGGGACATTAAACTTGACTCAGTCACAGCACCTTATCCATGATGCCTTCCTCAGTGACTTGGGTCAATCCTCCCTCAGGGAGTTTTCTTTGTGCTCTGCCATTCCACCCTCACCCTTCCCATACTCTACCCCCACCCCTTTTTTTTTTTTTTTAACCATTTCACCTGTTTTGTCGTTAGCGGTCGTCTGCTGTTCTCCTGGGATAATTCGTCCTTGTGGCATGAAAATGGAAAGTTGATGGGTAAGGGGAGGGAATGACGGTTGTGGTTTCCATCGGTGCTTTTTGTGTCTTTTTTTCTAGAGAAGTTTGATTCCTTTTGAATATTACACTTTGTGAGGCTGTGGCCACCAAATCCCCATTCACATTTTTTTCAGCAGTTTTACAGTTGTTGTTGTTTGTTTGTTTGTCTGTTTGTTTCTTTGTTTGTTGGTTTGAAAGAGAGAAATGTAGGTAAAGAACTCCATAAATGTGAATCAGTAGGGTTCAGGTTTGCAGACAGGGAAGCGATGATCCTCCTCATCATCTTCATCAGGTGCCCTTCCGCATGGCGTTGGCGATCATGGACTTCCAACCATCTCTATCTCTCGTTGCCCCCAGCATCTCCCCCACCCTCTTCATCCCCAGCCACTCTGCAAGTCCGTCCAGCATTCTCTCCCTGGGTCTCCCTGGTGCTCTCTTTCCCTCCAGCTTTCCCGTTGTGACCAGGTGCTCCAAATCCCCCTTCCTCATAAAATGGCCTATAAATGTTGCCTGTCTTTTCCTAATCTTCCTTATGAGTGATCTATTTGTGTCTGCCTCCATCAAGACTGTCTCGTTTGTTTTCTTTGCTGTCCATGGAACTCTCAACATTCTTCTGAGAAATCACATCTCGGCTGCCTCGATCCTGCTCTGGCTTTGCTTGCTGACTGTCCACGCCTCGCATCCATACAACAGATGATCCTATGAATACAAAATATGAAGAAGTGTTAGCAATTATTTCTCATCAATTTTGTGTGCAGTTTCAGTAAATTGAAAAATAACAGTTTCAATTAAATTTATGTTTATTGCCGAGGCAACAATGGGATTCATTACAGGAACATCAAATGTACGTCACACTTTAGATGACTGAGTGCACTTCACAGTGTACAACCTCTTGTAAACCACATAACATCCCAACCATTATATCCTCAAATCACAGAGAAATTGGAAAGAAAGGCAGCTTTTTTTAAACATGATAGACCCTGGAAACATATCAGTCATTCTACCCTATTGCACAGGATTTAAGCAACAAAAAATACTTTTGAAAGCGTAACAATAAGAATGCATCACATCACCTAATTTGAAACTGGACTCATTGGGCTGCCATACTAAAGAACTGTGGATTAGATTCCTTCACCTCTGTTGGTTTTTGTGTCAAACTTTGGGTCTGTATAAATTGTTTATCTGTCAATTCCACAGTGTTATCAGTCCATATCGTTTTTTTTATTATTTTATTTTTGTTTGTTTTTGTTTTCTTTTGTTTTCTTTTGTTTTGTTTTGTTTGTCTCACCTCCATCTTCCTACATCAACTGATGTAGCAAGGTCATTAGATCTTGTCATATGGCCATACCACCATAGTTTTCTTGAACTGATGTTAGCAGATGATCACTTGGTCCAGAGAGCTGCTCGTTGGTCAGGTGATATGGTTAGTGTACTTGATGTTGAGTATGCTGCTGGTGATTGATAGCCAAGTGATTAAGACATCCATCCAAAGGACTTTCAGAGTGGCTGGGGACGAGGAGGGTGGGGGGAGATGCTTGGGGCAACGAGAGATAGAGACAGATGGAAGTCCATGATCGCCAACGCCATATGGCAGGGCACCTGATGATGATGATTATCCAAAGGATGACTTTGCCTTGAGAAACCAGACCACCTAGGACGCGCGGGTTCGATTCCCGGAGGACAAATTTCTATTTTTAAAAAAATGGCGACAGCAGAGGGGCATCCAGGAGTCATGACCTTGATGCCCCCCTTAGAGTGTCAGGAGTTAAGGGCCGAAACACTTGCTTGACGGGGGTTTCTCCTCTGAGGACCTTCTGCTGTCCGGCTCTTCCCAGAGTTTCTTACTATTGCATTTCCATAGCTTGGATTCGTCTTTCCCACTCTGCTGTGATGGTGAAACAGGTTTAACAACCAAATAAGTTGATGTGCAAAATGTCTTCAATTTTCGCCTCCTTGACTCAAAAAGGCTGGCATTTTGGACTTTACTTACTTATTTACTACCCATTATACCATTGTCATGTTGAGTTGCAACGAAGATTTTCCACCTTCCTCCACGTCAGGCCAGCCCCTGCACAGCACTCCAAGTGTGCCTGAGAGTCTTAAGCTGTCTCCTCCCTATCCCCGTCACCCACATGCTTGGACATACCTGGACACGTACAATACCAAAAGCAATGAAGACATTAAAGGATGAATTGGAGGATGACCACGCTAATGGACAGCCACGAATATAAGACAGACAGTGAAGCAATGAGAAGGAGCGTTGCTATGTTTTAACACTTCTTGATTGTGGCAAGACGATTTTATTTATATCGATGTCACTTGATCCTTGACAATAAATGATTAGATCAAATAAAGCGACAATCACTGTCGATGACCTGTGGTTGGATCAATTAAAATGCCACTCCTTGTTCCTGCTGTCCTGATTGGACCAATAAAAGTGTCAGTCGTGCTATCTGTCCTGCGATTGGATAAGTGAGAGTGCCAATCATAAATTCAACCCTGTGATTGGATCATGAAAATGTCAGTCATCATCCCTGTCTTGTGGCTGGGCCAATAAAAACGTTAACCGTTATCCATGTCCTGTGATTGGATCAATGGCAGGAAAAACAATTCTGATCATTGTCAAGCGATTGGATTGATAAAAAATGACGATCTTGATCTCCACATTTTAGAGGAATTATCAAAAATCAGATTCATAATCCCTTCCATGTAGCTGGATTACTGAAAAATATTCGTCATAATTCTCTCCTGATACATGATGGATTAGCAAAAACCACAATCGTTATTCCACGCTTAGAAACTGGATTAATAAAAAAAAAAATATTCATTATCTCAATGATGTGATTCTTTACAGTGAAAGTAAGTCTTCTCATCTGGCATGTGATCAGATGGATTAAAGTGACAATTTTGATCTCATCCATGAAAATGGATCTTTGGAAGACGGTGATCGCCAAAGTCGATAGGAGAAGGGCTCTGTGCCAAGTGTCAAAGACTGGACCAGTCTCACCTTTGCCTGAACTGATTTTTGGTGCACGTCAGAGGTAGGAATGGAGAATCCTATTTGCTACGCCTAAAGAGTCCCCCGGCCTCCCCCCTCCCACTCACTCTACACGCACATACACACACACAACATACGCACACACACACACACACACATACACACAAACAAACACACACACACACATATGTATATATATATACTCACACACAAACACACATACATACATACACACACACACGCACATACATGCATACATACATACATGCATACATACATAGATACATACATCTATACATATACATACATACATAAATACATATTTACATATATACACACACACAAATACACACATACATGTACACAATCACATAAACACACACAAACACACACACACACACACGTACACACACACACATACATACATACATACACACACACACACATACATGCATACGTACATACATACGTG
>JAPXFY010000020.1:65352922-65357922 GCA_030674185.1 Monoplex corrugatus
CACACACACACACATACACATACGCACACACATACACACACACACACGGACACACACCACACACACACACACACACACACACACACACACACACACACACACACACACACACCACACACACACACACACACACACACACACACACACACACACACACACACAACGCACGCACGCACACACTGACTGGAATCAAAAGCTACAACAGGTAACAGGTTTTTCTTTGCTACATTACGGGGGCAATGCAGGAATCTTGCACATTTGATAATGATACCACTTGCTACTACTACTACTACTACTACTACTACTACTACTACTACTACTACTCTGCTGCTACTGCTACATATAACTATCACTATTACTACTGTTGCAATAACATCAACAATAACAACAAATACGACTACTGCAACAACACCTTCTACTACTAGCACTACTACTAGTGCTCTACTACTACTACTACTACTACTACTACTACTACTACTGACTGCTGCTGCTGCTGCTGCTGCTGCTACTACTACTACTGCAGTGAAAATTGATTTAGCGTATCTTTGGGGATTTTTCCTGTGTCATAAACTTCATTTAGGAGGACTGTTATTTTTTTCAATACCAAATTTTTCTAGAGCCTCGGATATTTCTGTAGTAATAGTATCGGGTTCTGGGGCTTTTCCTGGTTTCATCTTTTTCAATGCTGCTCTAACTTCATCTTTCATCATTCGTGGTCCTTCAACGTTCTTTATTATGACGTGTTCTTCGAGCTTCGTTTCTGTCATCGTCAAAAAGGTCTTTAATGTACTCTCCCCATCTATCTAATATTTTGTCTTTTTCCATGATAAGCGCACCATCTTTCGATTTCAAGCAACCAGTTGATGTGCATGTCTATTTCCTGTGGGCAATTTCTTCAATGTTTCTCTACAAAAACTTAGGATCTGTTTTGTTTTCTTTCTTTTCTTTCTTTCTTTCTTTCTTTCTTTCTTTCTTTCTTTGTTCTTATTGTTGTTGTTTTTTTTGGCCAGTCTCCTATTTTTTGCACTTTGTTTCTCGCCAAGTTTCCTTAGCTTCATTACACCTTTTCTTCCTGATTTCTTTATGTTGTTGTTGTTGTTGTTTTGTTTTGTTTTTTTGTATTTCTCCTCTTTTCCCTTTGCCATCCTCTGTTCTTCCGTCAAGCCTTTTTTTTTATTTCTTTTTTTGTTGTTGTCATCCAGTTGCATTTCTTTCAACTGTAGGGATTTCTTCACAAGCTTCATTTGTCGGGCCTCTCAGCTTTGTCCACTGTTCCTCACTGTCACCAACATCCTCCAGAACACTGAATTTACTCAGGGTACTTCATAAAAACAGGACAAAGACAGACACATGTCAAGATAATAATGTCAATCCATATCTTTATGATGAAAGGACATTATCTGTAGCACATATAATAATAACAGTAATAATAATAATAATAACATAATGATAAATGATGATGATGATGATGATGATGATGGATGATGATGATGATGATTGATGATTGATGATTGATTGATTGATTGATTGATTGATTGATTGATTGATTGATTGATTGATGATGATGATGATGATGATGATGATGATGATGATGATGATGATTGATGATTGATGATGATTGATGATGATTGATGATTGATGATGATTGATGATTATGATGATGATCGATGATCGATCGATGATGATCGATGACGACGATGATCATCATCAATCATCATCATCATCATAATGATAATAATAATAAAAAATATTAATAATAATAAACAGACAACAGACAGAGACAAAAACAGATGCAAATATACTATGACAGTCGAAAAATTTTATACAATTCAACATTTACAGTACCTTAATATTCATATTTATACATTCCAAATTTTAAAAATAATGATTTTTTACGGCAATAAAGACAATCTTAAACTTTAAAACAAATTTCAAAACCTTTATTTCTGAAGGATAGTAGCATTAGGTCCCATTAGACCTGTCTACAGCTAGTTCTTCATGTTCTACACTTACAATATCAGCGTATTAAAACGCATACAATGTAAAAGTGCTTATCGAAAATGAATGGTAATAAGATTTTTAATTTTTATATGTCAGTAGATCAAGCGCTTTACAAAAGCATGATAGACGAAAGGCAGAAACACTTAAACGCACGTGAACCCCTAACAAGAATTTTTGGTTGGTTCAGTTTTTACGTGGACACCCACCTCAGGTGATATGGCCGACGGGGATAACCTAATCCTATAGTGGTGACACCACAAGAATAACAATGATGTTAAGATGGGACAGCGAGAAGGCCAGTTTTAATGTAGCGCACCTCGGGATTCGAACCCACAACCATTAGTATGTGAATCCGACGCTCAAACCGACTGAGTTATCGAGGCCCGCCCTAATAATAGCGAAACAATAACAATAATAATATTAGTAATAATAATAATGATGATAGTAATAATAATCATACAATGATAATAATAATAATATTGACAATTATAATTATAATAATAATAATAATAATAATACAATAATAATAATAATAATAATAATAATAATAATAATAATATAATAATAATAATAATAATAGTAGTAGCAATGATACATAATTCAAAAGCTAAAACGTATATTACAGACACAGCTTCAACGGGAAAGAAGAATAGATAGAATAAAGTGATTAAAAAAAAAAGAAAACTCCACAGACTTGTTCATAAAGTTGTAAGAAAAATGGCAGACCCAAACAGCGAAGTCGCAAGAACCAGGGGCAGATCAATAGTGCAATCTGACAAGAAGAAGGAAGAAACGTGACGTATAGTGCACGAGTGATGGGCCTTTAACATTTAGCTGACCTGGTAACTGCAGTAGTTTCTTCCCCTGGATTGCTGTTCTTCTACCAAAAAGGAAGGAGGGGAGATTGTGTGTGTGTGTGTGTGTGTGTGTGTGTGTGTGTGTGTGTGTGTGTGTGTGTGGATGTGTGTGTGTGTGTGTATGACGTGTGTGTGTGTGTGTGCCTGTGTGTGTATGTGTGTGTGTGTCGTGTGTGTGTGTGTGTATGACGTGTGTGTGTGTGTGTGTGTGTGTGTGTGAGATAGACAGAGAGATACATACATGCATACATACATACATACATACATACGTACATACATACATGTATTCATACATACATACATACGTACATGCTTACATACATACATACATACATACATACATACTTACATACATACATACATACATACATACATACATAGACAGACAGACAGGCAGACAGACAAACAGATAGATAGATAGATAGATAGATAGATAGATAGACAAATAGATAGATAGATAGATAGATAGATAGACAGACAGATAGATAGATAGATAGATAGACAGATAGACAGCAACAGACACACACACACACACATACACACATACTCACACAACACACACACACACACACACACACACACACACACACACACACACACACACACACACACACACACACACACACACACACACACACACACACACACACATACATACACAGACACACGCACTGAAAACTAAAGAAAAAATATAGAAGAGGTCAAACGTATTCTGTCCTGTGCATTGTCCCCTATCTCCCCTTCTCACTATCACAGACTTCTGTAAGATCAGATGTTGTTGCTGGCACTGTGAAGTTTTCTGGTTCCTAATGAGCTACATTTGACACTTTTTTTCGTTCCTGTTTTCTTAAATGTTGTCTGTTTGTCTGCTTCTTTCCTTCTTTGTTTGTCTGTCTGTCTGTGTGTCTGTCTGTCTGTCTGTCTTTAAATGTTATCTGTTTATCTGTTTCTTTCTTTGTCTGTCTAACTCTCTGTCTGTCTGTCTGTCTGTCTGTCTGTCTGTCTAGGTGTTTCAAACGTCTGTGTCAGGGCCTGTCCCTTTTCATACTTTATACTTCACCCCTAGCCAACATCATCAACCAGCATGACATGAAACATTATTTTTACGCAGATGATTTACAGCTACAGAATAGCACCACCCCTGAAAATATCACCTTCCTTGTCTAAGAAGCATCCAGCTGCTACGTTGATATCCAGAACTGGATGACACAAAATAAATGGTGATAAAACTGAAGTCATGCTCGTAGACACCAAAAACAAACTAGCCTCAATCACACTGAACACTATCCAGCTAGTTGATATCATCCTTCTCTCTGAGTCTGTCAAGAACCTGGGTGTGACCTTGGACAACACTCTTTCTATGCAGAAGTTTCAGACCCAGACCTGCCAGTCATGCTACTATCAGATTCGGTGCATTGGTTACAGTCGAAGATATGTTTCAACTGAGGCTGCATCTAAGCTTGTGGCGTCTCTTATTTTGTCTTGTCTTGATTACAGTAATGTTCTCTTTACAGGACCACCAACTTCTTCTCTCCTGTGTCTGCAACGCTTACAAAATTCAGCTGCTCATCTTGCCCTCAGAAAGAAAATGTTTGATCATATCAGTCCTCTCCTTTGCTTTCTACACTGGTTGCCCGTCTTAGAAAGAATTGAATATAAGCTGGATTGTGAATACACTAGAAATAGAAAGCAAAGGTAAAGGATTGGAACTAAACAGCAGGAAGACTGAAGTCATGGTGATCAGTGAAAAAAACATGAAATCCCCTCATGCAAAATAACAGCAAACGGCACAACCTTGAAACAGGTTGATAAGTTTAAATACCTGGGAACGATCATTTCACCAGACGGCAGATGCACATCAGAAACAGCCAGCAGAAACGGCCAAGCCAAAACAGTATTCAAAAAGATGAAAAGCATTCTTACCAACAAATGCCTATCAATTAACATCAGGAAGACAGTTCTTGAATGTTATATAGAACCAATACTGTTATACGTTTGTGAGGCGTGGATAGTCAACAAGCAAAGCCATAACAAGATTGAGGCAGCCGAGATGTGGTTTCTAAGAAGAATGTTGAGAGTTCCATGGACAGCAAAGAAAACAAACGAGACTGTCTTGAAGGAGGCAGACACAAGAAGATCATT
>JAPXFY010000020.1:65370422-65380422 GCA_030674185.1 Monoplex corrugatus
TCAATACCTTGTTGGCGCTCAGAATAAACTGCATACACAGTGACGCCACAGAAGTCATATGATGGAGAAGATCCAAACTGATCATAGCATGAACCGTAAGCCTGCACAAAAGTCCTATGTGCTGATATGGCCCCCTTTTTTTATTATTTATATTTATCCTTTTGTTTTTCAAAAAGTGCTTTGCTGATAACGCAGAATTTGTGGGTTAGCTCTTCAGGGCAATCAGCTATATCTATGTTAGCTCAGAAATGAAAATAGAAAAAAGAAAGAAAGAAAGAAAGAAAAGAGGGAAGGAAGAAAGAAAGAAGAGAGATAGAGAGAGAGAGAGGGAGAGAGAGAGAGGGAGAGAGAGAGAGACAGACAGACAGACAGACAGACAAACAAACAGACAGAACGAAAGAAAAGGAAGGAAGAAAAAAAGAAAGGAGAGAGAGAAAGACACAGAGCTAGAGAGAGAGAAACACTGACAGACAGACAGACAGACAGAAAAGGAAAGAAGAAAGACAGAAAGAAAGAAAAAAGAAAGAGAGAGAAAAAGAAAGAAAGAAAGGCAGAAAGACAGAAGGAAAGAAAGAAAGAAAAGGAAAGAAGAAAGAAAGAAAGAAAGGAGAGAGAGAGGGGGGGGAGAAAGAAAGGAAGAAAGAAAGAAAGAAAGAAAAGGAAAGAAGAAAGAAAGAAAGAAAGGAGAGAGAGAGGGGGGGGGGGAGAAAGAAAGGAAGAAAGAAAGAAAGAAAGAAAAGAAGGGAAGAAAGAAAAAAAGAGAGCGAGAAAAAAAAAAGACAGACAGAGACAGAGAGATAGAGAGAGAGAGAATGAATGAATGAATAAATGAATGATTAAATGAATGAATGAATGAATGAATGAATAAATGAATGAATGAACGAAGAAAGCTAAAAAAAAAAAGAAGCAATGGCACAGGAGAGAAAGAAATTTTTAAAAAATCAAAGAAAAAACAGAAATAAACGAAGCGATACAGCAGGAAAACACATCTGCTTCTGACACTTGATGATACTGATAATGCTCAGCGGCCACAACAACAAAACTGGTTGTTTACGTGTGCATATGGCGTAGTCTTTGTTGGTTGGTTGGTTGGTTGTTTGGTTGGTTGGTTGGTTGGTGGGTGGGTTGGTTGGTTGGTTGGTTGGTTGATTGTTTGTTGGTTGGTTGGTTGGCTGGTTGGTTGGTTGGTTGGTTGGTTGGTTGGTTGGTTGGTTGGTTGGTTGGTTGGCTGGTTGGCTGGTTGGCTGGTTGGTTGGTTGGTTGGTTGGCTGGTTGGCTGGTTGGCTGGTTGGCTGGTTTTCTTTTTGGTTGGTTGGTTGGTTGGCTGGTTGACTGGCTGGCTGGTTGGTTGGTTGGTTGGTTGGCTGGTTGGCTGGTTTTCTTGTTGGTTGGTTGGTTGGTTGGTTGGTTGGTTGGTTGGTTGGTTGGCTGGTTGGTTGGTTGGCTGGTTGGCTGGTTTTCTTGTTGGTTGGTTGGTTGGTTGGTTGGTTGGTTTTCTTGTTGGTTGGTTGGTTGGTTGGTTGGTTGGTTGGTTGGTTGGTTGGTTGGGTTGGTTGGTTGGTTGGTTGGTTGGTTGGTCGGTTGGTTGGTTGGTTGGTCGGTTGGTTTGGTTGTTTCTTTGCTTGCTTGCTTGTTTTCTTGTTTGTTTATTGGTTGATTGTTTTGCTTGCTTGCTTGCTTGCTTTGCTGATTGGTAGGATGGTTGGTTGTTTGGTAGGACATTTTGTTTTATTTGTTTGTTCGCTTGTTTGTCTGTTGGTTGGTAGATAATAATAATAATAATAATGGGTACTTTTTGAGCACACTATCCAGACAAACTGCTCAAGGTGCTTCACAAATCGATGCTAGATCTATACACAATTGTAGCACATTACGTGGACATAGACATGGCATTGTAGACAAAAAGAAACATGACATGAGCAATAACATACAAAATAGTATTGCATTACAAAATCGACACAAACACTCTAGTCATTAGACAACAGAGGGTAGCAAACCGATACAAAATACCGTGTTTAACATGCGCACATACGTCAGCATCCTATACACACAAGCACATAAAATACATTCCCACTTACTTACACACATTCTAAGTACGGTCACTAACAGACTAAGCAATGTCCAAGTTTTCCACTCACACAATATACACGCACGTGCACACAGCTACATTTATCCCCCCTCCTCCCCCCCACATACACACTGACATGCATGCACACACTCGCTTATGCACATGTGATAGTGACTCACAGACATGTCTTCTGTTAAGTCGTATCCGAGCTCTTCGAGAAGAGATGTGACTTTAGACCAGATTTGAAAGAGACGAGGGAGTCAGAGTGACGAAGGCTGCCAGGGAGTTTGTTCCATATTTTGGGACCTTGGAAAGAGAAGGACCTTTCACCATAAGTCTTAGTTCTTGCAGATGGTATCGTGAGAAGTCGAGTGTCAGAAGAGGAACGCAGTTGGGGGGATGGAGTATACACTGGGAGTAGTTCAGAAAGATATTCTGGGCCAGAACCACAAACAGCAGAAAAGGTCAAAGTAGATACTTTGTACGATATACGATCAGGTACAGGAAGCCAATGGAGAGAGCGAAGAAGAGGAGTGATATGTTCAGATCTAGAAGCTTTACAGACGAGCCTAGCAGCATTGTTTTGGATTCGCTGGAGTCGGTCTAACAAATATTTTGGAATCCCTGCCAGGAGTGAATTACAGTAGTCTATCCTAGACAGAACAAAAGCACATACAAGTGTTTTCGTTGCCTCACTGGAGAGGTACTGACGAATTGAACTAATCCTGCGCAGTTCCAAATAGGCAGCCTTACAGACATTAGAGATATGTTGTTGGAAGCAAAGAGACTGGTCAAGGGTCACACCGAGACTTCGAACTGCTGAAGAGAAAGGAACAGGGATGTCATTGATCAGCATAGAATCAGGAAGATCAGAGTGTTGAAGTTTTTTCGGATAGACTAACATGAGCTCGGTCTTGTCGTCATTTAGTTGAAGCTTATTAAGAGTCATCCAGGTCTTTAGGTCTGCAATGCACTGGTAAGTAGGCTGGTTGGTTGTTTCAGTTGATAAGTTGTTTGGTTGGTTGGTTGTTTTATCTGTTCGTTGGTTGATTGGTTGGTTGATTGGTTGGTTGGTTGGTTGGTTGGTTGGTTGGTTGGTTGGTTGGTTGGTTGGTTGGTTGGTTGGTTGGTTGGTTGGTTGGTTTGGTTGGTTGGTTGGTTGGTTGGTTGTTTGGTTTGTTGGTTGGTTGGTTGGTTGGTTGGTTGGTTGGCTGGTTGGTTGGTTGGTTGGCTGGTTGGTTGGTTGGTTGGTTGGTTGGTTGGTTGGTTGGTTGGTTGGTTGGTTGGTTGGTTGGTTGGTATGGTTGGCTGGTCGGTATGTAAGTGGGTCTGAGAATATTGTTTTTCAAAGATACATATATTTTATTCAATTTCTGGTACTTGACTTTCGTTCTTGTCATTCATTCGTTGATAACTTTTAATTAAGACAACGCACAAAATGATGAAATGACGAAAAAAAATTCGCGAAAGGAAAACAAGTCGATAAACAACAGAATAACATCTTGTTTTCCATTTATTTCATCAAACTCGCAGACATTTTGTTTCTCTGCTCGATATTTTTAGTTCCTTTATCTCATGGCACCAACAGATTGTGTTCAGAAGATTGTCTTGTAATGGTTTCATCTGCTATCTGGCATTGAAAGTGATCTGTTTGTCTCTGTCTTTCTATCTCTTTGTCTCTCTGTTTCGCTCTCTCTCTCTCTCTTTCTCCCTCACGCTCTCTTGCTCCCTCTGTCTCTCGGTCTCTGTCTCTGTCTCTGTCTCTGTCTCTCTCTCTCTCTCTCTCGCTCTCTTCTCTATCTCTCTCTATCTCTTTTGATCTCTCTCTCTCGCTCTCTCACTCTCTCGCTCCCTCTGTCTCTCTGTCTCAGTCTCTGTCTGTCTGTCTGTCTTTCTGTCTCTGTCTTTCTCTGTCTCTCGGTCTCTGTCTGTCTGTCTCTCTTTCTCTCTCCCTCTCTCTCTCTCTGTGCCTGTCTGGCTCTGTCTCTCCATCTGTGTGTGTGTGTGTGTGTGTGTGTGTGTGTGTGTGTGTGTGTGTGTGTGTGTGTGTGTGTGTGTGTGTTGTCTGTCTGTGTCTCTGTGTCTCTCTGTCTCTGTCTCTCTCTGTCTCTGTCTCTCTCTCTCTCTCTGTCTCTCTTTCTATCTCTCTCTCTCTCTCTCTCTCTCTCTCTCTCTCTCTCTCTCTCTCTCTCTCTCCCTCCTTCTCTCTCTTAATCTATTGATAATAATTTTGCAGCTGTTCGTTTTCTATTTCTGACATGTGGCTGATAATTGTCGAATGCAGAATCAGATCCTGTTTGTTTCAACGATGGAGAGTTGATAATAATTATTATTGTTGTCACCTTGACCTCCGACACCAGCGGGCTGGGTAGATCTTGTGACAGAGCTGGGCATTTCAGATCTGAGGGTTTGAGTTCAATTCTAGCTACCTATATACAGTATATAAAAGCTGGTCTCTTTCGCTGTTCGTTTTAATGTTCCATTCATTGTAGTAGAGTCAGCTTAGCATTTTCCCAAACCTCGTTTCAAAAATTTTCACAGCGCACGGGTTTGTTTGTTTGTTTGGTTGGTTGATTTTTGGTTTTTGTTGGTTTTTTGTTGTTGTTTTTGTTTTTTATTCTTGCCGTTATTGTTTTGTTGTTGTGGTGTTTCTTTTTGTTGGTTGTTGTTTGTTGTTGTTGTTGTTTGTTGTTGTTGTTGTTGTTTTTTGTTGTTGTTTTGTTGCTGATTTTTGTTGTTGTTGTTTGTTGTTTGTTGTTGTTTTTTTGTTGTTGTTGTTTTGTTGTTGTTGTTGTTCGTTGTTGTTGTTCTGTCGTTGTTGTTGTTGTTTGTTGTTCTTCTTGTCTTGTTTTGTTGTTGTTGTTGTTTGTTGTTTGTTGTTGTTGTTGTTTTTTGTTGTTGTTTTGTTGCTGATTTTTGTTGTTGTTGTTTGTTGTTTGTTGTTGTTGTTTTGTTGTTGTTGTTTTGTTGTTGTTGTTGTTCGTTGTTGTTGTTCTGTCGTTGTTGTTGTTGTTTGTTGTTCTTCTTGTCTTGTTTTGTTGTTGTTGTTGTTCGTTGTTGTTGTTCTGTCGTTGTTGTTGTTGTTTGTTGTTCTTCTTGTCTTGTTTTGTTGTTGTTGTTTGTTGTTTGTTTGTTGTTGTTTGTTTGTTGTTTGTTGTTGTTGTTTGTTGTTGTTGTTGTTGTTTGTTTGTTGTTGTTGTTTGTTGTTGTTTTTTGTTGTTGTTGTTGTTGTTGTTGTGTTGTTGTTGTTGTTGTTTGTTGTTGTTTGTTGTTTGTTGTTGCTTTGTTGTTGTTGTTTGTTGTTGTTTGTTGTTGTTTGTTGTTGTTTGTTGTTGTTTGTTGTGTTGTTTGTTTTTTGTTGTTTTTTGTTTGTTGTTGTTTTTTGTTGTTGTTGTTGTTTGTTGTTGTTGTTGTTGTTTTGTTGTTGTTGTGTTTTGTTGTTTTGTTGTTGTTTGTTGTTGTTGTTGTTGTTGTGTTTTGTTTTGTTGTTGTTGTTTGTTCTTGTTGTTCTGTTGTTTGTTGTTGTTGTTTTGTTGTTGTTGTTGTTGTTTGTTGTTTTTTTTGTTGTTTTTGTGTTGTTGTTGTTGTTGTTGTTGTTGTGTTGTTGTTGTTTGTTGTTTTTTTGTTTTGTTTAGGTTGAAAGGGACTACAGGCGAATTGTTAAAAGAGTGGGGGTGGCAGATATGTGGAATATGGAGGTTATCTGGAATTGTCCGAGAGCAGTGGGTTCTTGAAGAATGAACTCTGACCTACCTCCAAACTCAAACCTGTTCCTTTGTCTTAATATGTCGTTATGTTTTCTTCTGTGTCCGGCAGAAAAACTTGTCAATAATTGTTGATGAAAAAGGAAAATAACTGATAGGTCTCTATATCTCTCCTGTTCTCTTCTGTTCTCTTGTGTTCTCTTCTGTTCTCTTCTGTTCTCTTGTGTTCTCTTCGTGTCTCTTCTGTTCTCTGTGTTCTCTTCTGTTTCTCTTGTGTTCTCTTGTGTTCTCTTGTGTTCTCTTCTGTTCTCTTGTGTTCTCTTGCTGTTCTCTTGTGTTCTCTTGTGTTCTCTTGTGTTCTCTTTGTGTTCTCTTCTGTTCTCTTGTGTTCTCTTCTGTTCTCTTGTGTTCTCTTCTGTTCTCTTGTGTTCTCTTCTGTTCTCTTCTGTTCTCTTGTGTTCTCTTGTGTTCTCTTTCTGTTCTCTTCTGTTCTCTCTCTGTTCTCTTGTGTTCTCTTGTGTTTCTCTTGTGTTCTCTTCTGTTCTCTTCTGTTCTCTTCTGTCTCTTGTTCTCTTCTGTTCTCTTGTGTTCTCTTCTTGTGTTTCTCTTGTGTTCTCTTGTGTTCTCTTGTGTTCTCTTGTGTTCTCTTCTGTTCTCTTCTGTTCTCTTCTGTTCTCTTCTGTTCTCTTGTTTCTTTGTTCTCTTCTGTTTCTTCTGTTCTCTTTTTCTCTGTTCTCTTGTGTTTTCTTGTTCTCTTGTGTTCTCTTGCTGTTCTCTTGTGTTCTCTTGTGTTCTCTTGTGTTCTCTTCTGTTCTCTTCTGTTCTCTTGTGTTCTCTTGTGTTCTCTTCTGTTCTCTTTGTTCTTGTTCTGTTCTCTTGTGTTCTCTTGTGTTCTCTTGTGTTCTCTTGTGTTCTCGTTCTGTTCTCTTGTGTTCTCTTGTGTTCTCTTCTGTTTTCTTCTTGTTCTCTTGTGTTCTCTTTGTGTTCTCTTCTGTTCTCTTCTGTTCTCTTGTGTTCTCTTCTGTTCTCTTCTGTTCTCTTGTGTTCTCTTGTGTTCTCTTGTGTTCTCTTGTGTTCTCTTCTGTTCTCTTGTTTCTCTTCTGTTCTCTTGTGTTCTCTTGTGTTCTCTTGTGTTCTCTTGTGTTCTCTTCTGTTCTCTTGTGTCTCTGTTTCTCTTGTTTCTCTTTGTTCTCTTTGTTCTCTTTGTTCTCTTGTGTTCTCTTTGTTCTCTTCTGTTCTCTTCTTGTCTGTTCTCCTTTGTTCTCTTGTGTTCTCTTTTGTTCTCTTTGTTCTCTTGTGTTCTCTTTGTTCTCTCTTTGTTCTCTTGTGTTCTCTTGTGTTCTCTTGTGTTCTCTTCTGTTCTCTTTGTTCTCTTGTGTTCTCTTGTGTTCTCTTTCTGTTCTCTTGTGTTCTCTTGTGTTTCTTCTTGTGTTCTCTTCTGTTCTGTTCCTGTCTGTTCTCTTGTGTCTCTTGTTTGTCTCGTTCTCTTTTGTTCTCTTCTGTTTCTCTTTGTTCTCTTCTGTTCTCTTCTGTTCTCTTCTGTTCTCTGTTCTCTTGTGTTTCTCGTTCTGTTCTCTCTGTTCTCTTGTGTTCTCTTGTGTTCTCTTGTGTTCTCTTGTGTTCTCTTCGTGTTTCTCTTGTGTTCTCTTGTGTTCTCTTGTGTTCTCCTTCTGTTTCTCTTCTGTTCTCTTGTGTTCTCTTTGTTTCTCTGTCTGTGTTCTCTTGTGTTCTCTTGTGTTTCTCTTGTGTTCTCTTGTGTTCTCTTCTGTTTCTCTTCTGTTCTCTTCTGTTCTCTTGTGTTCTCTTGTGTTCTCTTGTGTTCTCTTGTGTTCTCTTTGTTCTCTTGTGTTCTCTTTGTTCTCTTGTGTTCTCTTTGTTCTCTTGTGTTCTCTTGTTCTCTTTGTTCTCTTGTTCTCTTCTGTTCTCTTGTGTTCTCTTGTGTTCTCTTGTGTTCGTTCTGTTCTCTTCTGTTCTCTTGTGTCTCTTGTGTTCTCTTGTTCTTCTTTCTGTTCTCTTTGTTCTTTCTCTTCTGTTCTCTTGTGTTCTCTTCTGTTCTCTTCTGTTCTCTTCTGTTCTCTTCTGTTCTCTTCTGTTCTCTTCTGTTTCTCTTTCTTTCTGTTCTCTTCTGTTCTCTTGTGTTCTCTTCTGTTCTCTTGTGTTCTCTTCTGTTCTCTTGTGTTCTCTTCTGTTCTCTTCTGTTTCTTCTGTCTCTTGTTCTCTTTGTTCTCTCTTGTTTCTCTTGTTTCTCTTGTGTCTCTGTCTCTCTGTTCTCTTTGTTCTCTTTGTTCTCTTCGTGTTCTCTTTGTTCTCTGGTTCTCTTGTTCTCTTGTGTTCTCTGTTCTGTTCTCTTTGTTCTCTTGTGTTCTCTTCTGTTCTCTTGTGTTCTCTTGTGTTTCTCTTGTTTCTCTTTGTTCTCTTGTGTTCTCTTGTGTTCTCTTGTCTGTTCTCTTCTGTTCTCTTTTGTTCTCTTGTGTTCTCTTGTGTTCTCTTCTGTTTCTCTTCTGTTCTCTTCTGTGTTCTCTTGTGTTCTCTTTCTCTGTTCTCTTCTGTTCTCTTTGTTCTCTTCTGTTCTCTTCTGTTCTCTTCTGTTGTTCTCTTCTGTTCTCTGTGTCTCTGTGTTCTCTTGTGTTCTCTTCTGTTCTCTTCTGTTCTCTTCTGTTCTCTTTGTTCTCTTGTGTTCTCTTCTGTTCTCTTCTGTTCTCTTCTGTTCTCTTCTGTTCTCTTGTGTTCTCTTGTGTTCTCTTGTTCTTCTGTTCTCTTCGTGTTTTCTGTTCTCTTTCCTTCTCTACTCTTTTCTTCTTTTTTTTTCTCTGTCTTTGTATACTCATTCTCTTTCCAACACCTCTCGTACCGCTCCATCCAAATCTGCCATGATTATCTATTAGACTCCTTGAGCCTCGCATACCCCATTTTTGGCAAGATCTGATTGGATCATGGACAGGGGTGAATGACCTATCACTATGCAATTATTGAGTCTTAAAAATGGCAGCTAACAATCTCGACTGGATTGACCTCTAATCAAATCTGAGTTTGATAATAATAATACGATTATAAGACCCGAATCTTGATACCAAGATCAAACCCAACGATCGTATTTCACATTGCCCAAGAATCACCAACAAGGCCCAACACCCAGGGCACAAAGCAAACAATAGAAGGCAAAGACAAAGATGGAACCAGCCAGCTCACACAACCACACACACAACCACAAACAGCACACGCACAGCACACACACAAACACTAAACAACATAACCACACACACCATAACTAACCAAGAACAACAACAGACACATCACACATCACACACACAGCAACACACCCAATACACTCATAGTAACAAGCGTTAAATCAAAGAACGAACGAAGCACACAACACACAATACAACACCACAAACACAACACACAACACACACACACAACACACACACAACACAACACACACACACACACACACACACACACACACACACACACACACACACAACACACAACAACACAAACACACACACACACACACACACACACACACACACACACACACAAGTGAACAGACGTTAAACAAAGAACGACAAACAACACAAACACAACAACACAACACACACACAACACACAACACACACACCACACACACACACACACACACACACACACACACACACACACACACACACACACACACACACACACACACACACACACACCACACCACCCCCAAACAGACAGACAAAAAACAACGACACACACACACACACAAACAAACAAACAACACACACACACACACACAACACAACATACAGACCACACACACACAACACACACACAACACACACTCACACTACACACACACACACAACACACACACACAAACACACACACCACCACACACACACAACACACACACACACAACACAACACAAAACACACACACACACACAACACACACACACCACCACACACACACACCACACACACACACAACCACAACAAACACCCCCACACAAGCACAAACAAAACACACAAACACAACACACACATACATACAGACCCACACACATACAGACCCACACACACACACACACACACACACACACTCACACTCATACACACACACACACACACACACCACAGACAACACACACACACACACACACACACACAACACACACACACACACAAACACACACACACACACACACACACACACACACACACACACACACACACACAC
>JAPXFY010000020.1:65402922-65417922 GCA_030674185.1 Monoplex corrugatus
ATGTCTCACTATAGATTGTTCAAAACAGCGTGCATATTGTTATAGATAAAGCACATGTCTCACTATAGATTGTTCAAAACAGCGTGCATATTGTTATAGATAAAACACATGTCTTACTATAGATTGTTCAAAACAGCGTGCATATTGTTATAGATAAAGCACATGTCTTACTATAGATTGTTCAAAACAGCGTGCATATTGTTATAGATAAAGCACATGTCTCACTATAGATTGTTCAAAACAGCGTGCATTTTGTTAAAGATAAAGCACATGTCTCACTATAGATTGTTCAAAACAGCGTGCATTTTGTTAAAGATAAATGACATGTCTTACTATAGATTGTTCAAAACAGCGTGCATTTTGTTAAAGATAAAGGATATGTCTCACTATAGATTGTTCAAAACAGCGTGCATATTGTTAAAGATAAATGACATGTCTCACTATAGATTGTTCAAAACAGCGTGCATATTGTTAAAGATAAATGATATGTCTTACTATAGATTGTTCAAAACACCGGGCATATTGTTAAAGATAAATGATATGTCTTACTATAGATTGTTCAAAACAGCGTGCATATTGTTAAAGATAAATGATATGTCTTACTATAGATTGTTCAAAACAGCGTGCATATTGTTAAAGATAAAGCACATATCTTATTATAGATTGTTCAAAAAAGCGTGCATATTGTTAAAGATAAATGACATGTCTCACTATAGATTGTTCAAAACAGCGTGCATTTTGTTAAAGATAAAGGACATGTCTTACTATAGATTGTTCAAAATACCGTGCATTTTGTTAAAGATAAAGGTCAAAGGACATGTTTCACTCGAGACTGTTCAAAAAAACGTGCATTTATTTTAAAGATAAATGACATGTCTCACTCTATGTGTGACCACAGTTTTTGTTCAAAAACCTTGCAATTGTTGAAGGACATGTCTCACTCCATGTTTGACCAGGTATTGCTGAAAAAAAACGTGCATTTCGTTTCGGTTTCTCATCGCTCACACCGGTTTTGCATGAAGAATTCGAGCATAGAGTGAAAAGACGAGATTTCCGTTTTTTATCATCGCAGTATCAAATCTGCATGGAGTACAAATGCCATACCAGCGGTGAATGTCACGTGTTTTCGTTTGTGTGAGCACCACGTGCTGTGAAAGTAAATCTGCTTTGAGCCCTCCCTTGTTCCCTCTCCCCCTCCACACCCTCCTTTTTTTTATTTCCTTTAAAAATGAAAATAATCTAATATTGACAGGAAGGGATTTGTCTGTCTGTCTGTTTGTACATATGTCAGTATGTATGTATGTATGTATGTATGTATGTATGTATGAATGTGTGTATGTATGTATGTATGTATGTATGTATGTATATATGTATGTATGCATGTATGTATGTCTGTCTCTATGTTTGTCTGTCTGTCTGTCTGGGCATTGTTGATTTCTGTGCATGCTGGCATAGACAAAAGTCATGTGACTTGATGTGATTCACGCAGCCCTCTTCCTCTCGTCAAGCCTCCAGCTGACTGTAGGCTGCCCATCAAGCCTCCAGCTGACTGTAGGCTGCCCATCAAGCCTCCAGCTGACTGTAGGCTGCCCATCAAGCCTCCAGCTGACAGTAGGCTGCCCATCAAGCCTCCAACTGACAGTAGGCTGCCCATCAAGCCTCCAGCTGACTGTAGGCTGCCCATCAAGCTTCCAGCTGACTGTAGGCTGCCCATCAAGCCTCCAGCTGACTGTAGGCTGCCCATCAAGCCTCCAGCTGACTGTAGGCTGCCCATCAAGCCTCCAGCTGACTGTAGGCTGCCCATCAAGCCTCCAGCTGACTGTAGGCTGCCCATCAAGCCTCCAGCTGACTGTAGGCTGCCCATCAAGCCTCCAGCTGACAGTAGGCTGCCCATCAAGCCTCCAGCTGACTGTAGGCTGCCCATCAAGCCTCCAGCTGACTGTAGGCTGCCCATCAAGCCTCCAGCTGACTGTAGACTGCCCATCAAAACCTGTTCAACAGTAAGATCTGCACAAAGACCTGCCCACAACCTCTTACTCCTTCGAACGACGTGATATCTATCGGGAAAACTGTTGTAGACATCAGGATGGGTATGAAGACTTTTGTTCATCATCTGAAGATAGAGGTGGGCTGACTTTGTGTACATGTACAGCTTGTGCCCTGCAGCAGATAGATATGGGAGCATATCATGAACAGTCGACAAGTGCAAGAGCCAGTTCCCAGTTCTGTCTGCCTTGGTGAATCTGTGTAGAAAAATCGATCATGGACACACTACGTCTCTGCACTCTGGATGAATTCTATATGCACTAACGTCACAGGTGCCACGTGTATGATGATCATGGCACTAGCTTTAAGCCTGCAAATAAACACACGAACTTGCCAGGTCCTGAGGTCCTACCTAGTCTATGTTTTACCTAGTCAAATATTTTTTCATTCTAATATTGTATCAGTATATCATCAGTATGTCACTGGAACAATCTTGGTTACATGCTTTTTTCAGCTCATGGGTTTATGTGCAGGCTTAGGGCTTGTGCCATGATCACCATCACATGGCACCTGTGACGTTAGTGCATACGGAATTCGTTCCGAGCGCGGAGACGTCATCTGGAGAAACTGAAACTGCAACTGGTTACATGTAAATGACATGTACATCTGTGAATCTTATCTTCAAAGAAAAGAACGTGGATATACACTGCAGGCACAACGTTGCTCGTTCTACCCGTTTATCGTCATCTTGTGATGTTCCAGCGTTTTGGCATTCTTGCAAATGGATCCAATGTTTTCCGATTCACTTACCGATACATCTCTTTCCATCAACTTCCTGTATGTTTGAAATGCTGTCTGGAATAATGTAAGAATGTAAATAAGCTCGCCAACTGATGATACTCTCAGTTCACTGTCTGCCAGTGAGGGCGGTGGGGAATCCCATGTAAAAAGGAAAATTTGCAGCTCTGTAGGGACGGAAAGCCATTTACGTGAAGAATGTGAAATCCCCAATCAATAAAACAAACATTGAAACTTGATAGTAAGTCTGTCTGAGCGTTTTATGATTCTAATCCTCACAACATGTCTGTCCCATCCCTCTCTCTATCTCTCTCTCTACTTTTCCCCCTGTGTGTGTGTGTCATCCATAGAGCGTAGGAGGAAGCTTCTATGGCTCTATGGTGTCATCCCAACACCCGTTTATCTATTCTACCCCCTGTCAACTCCACCCCTTGTCTGTCCCATCTTTCTCTTTTTTTTTCTTTCTCTCTCTCTCTCTCTCTCTCTCTCTACTTTTCCCCCTCTGTGTGTGTGTCATCCATAGAGCGTAGGAGGAAGCTTCTATGGCTCTATGGTGTCATCCCAACACCCGTTTATCTATTCTACCCCCTGTCAACTCCACCCCCTGTCTGTCCCATCTCTCTCCTTTTTTTTTTTTCTCTTCTCTCTCTCTCTCTCTCTTCCTCTCTCTCTCTCTCTCCCTCTCTCTCTCTCTTCCTCCTCCTCTCTCTCTCTCTCTCCCTCTCTCTCTCTCTCTCTCTCTCTCTCTCTCCTCTCTCTCTCTCCTCTCTCTCTCTCTCCCTCTCTCTCTCCCTCTCTCTCTCCTCCTCTCTCTCTCCCCTCTCTCTCTCCTCCCTCTCTCTCTCTCTCCCCCCTCTCCTCTCTCCTCTCTCTCTCTCTCCTCTCTCTCTCTCTCTTCTCTCCCTCTCTCTCCTCTCCCTCTCTCTCTCTCTCTCTTCCTCTCTCTCTCTCTTTCCCTCTCTCTCTCTCTCTTCCTCTCTCTCTCCTCCTTCCTCTCTCCTCTCTCTCTCTTCCCTCCCCTCTCTCTGTACACTTCTCCCATTGTTGTGTGCCATGTCTCCTCCTGTGGCTCCATAGTGTCATCCCCTTACCTATTCCACCCCCTCTCCGCTCCATCCCTATACTGTCCCATCCCCCTCATCCCCCTTACTCTATCCCCTGCCTGCCCCACCCGCCTCCACTCCAACCCCGTTCTGTTCCACCCCCTCCTTCCCCACTCTACCCGTCTCATCCCCCTGTACTCTACCCCCTGCCTGTCCCATCCCCCTCCATCCCCACTCTACCTGTCTCAATCCCCCTGTACTCCCCCCTCCCCCCCCCTGTCTGTTACACCCCCACTGTACTCCAACCCTTTTCTGCCCCATCCTCCCTCTCCATCCCCTTTTCTACTTCACCCCCAATCTCCCTGTCCAATCCCATCTCTGCCTGCCCCTGTGCCTACTCCACCCCCCTGCCTCTCCCATCCCCCTCTGTACTCCACCTATCCTGCCTGTCTCCCTCTGTGTTCTACCCCTGTGTAGTAATTTGTGAACACTTTTTTCGGAAAGGATGGTGCATGTATCATCATCATCAGTCCCGTAGTCTGGTTGACCGTTGCGGCACCACTGAAGATTTTGCCATCAACTTCCTCCACACCTCACGGTCCTCAGCTTTCCGCAGAATGATGTTCTATTCAAGGCCAGTCCACTCTCTGATATTGTCTTCCCATCTTTTTCTCTGTCTGCCTCTTCGTCTCCCTCCCTGTACTGTTCCCTGCAAGACGGTCTTCATCTTGGCCAGTCCAGATGATCGTGTGACGTGCCCGTACCACCTCAGTTTGCGTTTTATCACTGAAGTCAGGAGGTCTTCATACGGGCTCGATGGCGTTTTTGATTCGGGTTTTCACTTCCTTATTGGTTATATGATCTTTGTACGAGATACCAAGGACTTTGCGGAAGCATCTGGTGCATGTATATAGCTTTGCTTAAATGACTGAGGGGAGTTCACTGAGAAATGTTGGTTGAAGCAGATCGAAATTTTAGTCAGTAGAAAGAATGCAAGGCTTGAATAGAGATGTTGAAACGATAGCCTCCTTGTGTCGTGTATTTCTACACCCTCGTGCCTGTCCCATCTCCCTCTACGTAACTCCCCTGCCTGTCCCATCTCCCTCTACGTAACTCCCCTGCCTGTCCCATCTCCCTCTACGTAACTCCCCTGCCTGTCCCATCTCCCTCTACGTAACTCCCCTGCCTGTCCCATCTCCCTCTACGTAACTCCCCTGCCTGTCCCATCTCCCTCTATGTAACTCCCTGCCTGTCCCATCTCCCTCTACGTAACTCCCCTGCCTGTCCCATCTCCCTCTACGTAACCCCCCTGCCTGTCCCATCTCCCTCTACGTAACTCCCCTGCCTGTCCCATCTCCCTCTACGTAACTCCCCTGCCTGTCCCATCTCCCTCTACGTAACTCCCCTGCCTGTCCCATCTCCCTCTACGTAACTCCCCTGCCTGTCCCATCTCCCTCTACGTAACCCCCTGCCTGTCCCATCTCCCTCTACGTAATTCCCCTGCCTGTCCCATCTCCCTCTACGTAACTCCCCTGCCTGTCCCATCTCCCTCTACGTAACCCCCTGCCTGTCCCATCTCCCTCTACGTAACTCCCCTGCCTGTCCCATCTCCCTCTACGTAACTCCCCTGCCTGTACCATCTCCCTCTACGTAACAACCCTGCCTGTACCATCTCCCTCTACGTAACACCCCTGCCAGTCCCATCTCCCTCTACGTAACACCCCTGCCTGTACCATCTCCCTCTACGTAACCCCCCTGCCTGTCCCATCTCCCTCTAAGTAACCATCCTGCCTGTACCATCTCCCTCTACGTAACCCCCCTGCCTGTACCATCTCCCTCTACGTAACTCCCTGCCTGTACCATCTCCCTCTACGTAACTCCCCTGCCTGTCCCATCTCCCTCTACGTAACCTCCTGCCTGTCCCATCTCCCTCTACGTAACCCCCCTGCCTGTCCCATCTCCCTCTGAGTAACCTCCTGCCTGTCCCATCTCCCTCTGAGAAACTTCCTGCCTGTACCATCTCCCTCTACGTAACCCCCCGCCTGTCCCATCTCCCTTTACGTAACCGCCTGGCTGTACCATCTCCCTTTACGTAACCGCCTGGCTGTACCATCTCCCTCTACGTAACTCCCCTGCCTGACCATCTCCCTCTACGTAACCCCCTGCCTGTCCCATCTCCCTCTACGTAACTCCCCTGCCTGTCCCATCTCCCTCTACGTAACTCCCCTGCCTGTCCCATCTCCCTCTACGTAACCCCTGCCTGTCCCATCTCCCTCTACGTAACTCCCCTGCCTGTCCCATCTCCCTCTACGTAACTCCCCTGCCTGTCCCATCTCCCTCTACGTAACACCCCTGGCTGTCCCATCTCCCTCTACGTAATCCCCTGCCTGTCCCATCTCCCTCTACGTAACACCCTGCCTGTCCCATCTCCCTCTACGTAACACCCCTGGCTGTCCCATCTCCCTCTACGTAATCCCCTGCCTGTCCCATCTCCCTCTACGTAACACCCTGCCTGTACCATCTCCCTCTACGTAACACCCTGCCTGTACCCTCTCCCTCTACGTAACTCCCCTGCCTGTCCCATCTCCCTCTACGTAACTCCCCTGCCTGTCCCATCTCTCTCTACGTAACACCCCTGGCTGTCCCATCTCCCTCAACGTAACCCCTGCCTGTCCCATCTCCCTCTACGTAACACCCTGCCTGTACCCTCTCCCTCTACGTAACTCCCCTGCCTGTCCCATCTCCCTCTACGTAACTCCCCTGCCTGTCCCATCTCCCTCTACGTAACTCCCCTGCCTGTCCCATCTCCCTCTACGTAACACCCTGCCTGTACCATCTCCCTCTACGTAACTCCCCTGCCTGTCCCATCTCCCTCTACGTAACTCCCCTGCCTGTCCCATCTCCCTCTACGTAACACCCTGCCTGACCATCCAACTGTCCTCACTTTTTCTATCTGCTGCCTGGTGACCACTGTTTCCTGATAAGCAAAGACGCACACAGTAGATACATAACACATGCTCCTCTTAAGATTAGAACAATTGAATAGCGTATGATTCCCGCAGAGATCTGCCGCGGTCAGATGATTTGTTAAATATTTTTCTAAATATATTTTTTCTTTAAGACAGAGCCAATACACAAAACTTAATAGTCCCAGCGTCCAAGCAAACAGGAACCAGAATCACACGAAAACAGAATAAGAACTTGTATCTAATTCACGAAACAAAACGGACGAAAAGGTTTGGCCATCTGGTCTTTGTCAAATGAGCACAAAAGACAACAACAAAACAATTTCATTAGATACAGGACAAAAACCAGCAAATCACTTCCCTGATATTTTGATCAGTTGGAAAAGATGAATTTTAAAAAGAAATATGAGAAAACGAAATCAGCTGGAAGAGATAACTCAAAAAAATGACAAAAAGGAAATATACAAAATCCAGATACCAGGATTATCAATCGTTCTTGTTTAACGCTATTCTCCAAACTGTAGTGGGCTCACAGCACATCACACATAATCAGACATTTTAGTGGCGCACGGAGAACTCAAGTTGTTAGGTGAGCTGACCACACTCCACTATGTTGTTGTACAGTCTGTGTCTTTGGTGTTGTCAGTTTCAGTTTCAGTTTCTCAAGATGACGTCTCCGCGCTCGGAACGAATTCCATATGCACTAACGTCACAGGTGCCACGTGTATGGTGATTATGGCACAAGCCTTAACCCTGCATATAAACCCATGAGCTGGCCAGGTCCTGAGGCCCTACCTAAACTATGTTTTACCTAGTCTATATTTTATACTGGTATTTTATCAGCCTACCACTAGAATAATATTGGTTACGTGTAAATGACATGTATATATGTGCACCTTACCTTCAAAAAAGGAACATATATATAAAGTAAGTAAATAAATAATTAAAAGTCTGAATCACAACACAACTAGCTATTCTGCATAAACTCGTCTCGCATGTTTGGTGGGCGTGCATGATGGGGGAGCTTTACCGTGCATATTTGATATTCTGTACGTGTAAACGCGCAAGGGATTTAGATAATGGCAGGTCTGCGCAAATGTTGACCTGAGAGATCGAACAAAAAACATAAAATATAACAAAAGGAAATATTGAAAAAATGCAAATACACAGGGATTTTTTTACAGCCAGGCATATCAGGGGGATGTGTTAGTCTCACACTGTTGGCGGATCATGCAAAGCTCTTTATCAGCTCTCTACACATCACATATGGGTGATGACACTGGAGATATCTTTCTCGTTCTGTCTGTCTGGCTTTCTGTGCCTGTCTCTGGTTTGGGTTCTGTTTTACTGTCTGTCTGTCTGGCTGGCTGGCTGGCTGGCTGTCTGTCTGTCTGGCTGTCTGGCTGGCTGGCTGGCTGGCTGAATTTCTCTCTGTGTGTCTCTGTCTGTCTGTCTCTCTGTCTGTCTCTCTCTCTCTCTCTCTCTTCTCTTTTCTCTCTCTCTTTCTCTCTTCTCTCTGCCTCTCTCTGTCTCTCTTTCTGCGTCTTTCACTCGGTCTCTCTGTATATCTGTCTCTCTCTCTCTCTCTCTCTCTCTCTCTCTCTCCTCTCTCTCTCTCTCTTTCTGTCTGTCTGTCTGTCTCTCCCTCCCTCTTTCTCTCTCTCTCCCTCTCCCTTTCTCACTCCCTTCTCTGTGTGTCTCTTTCTGTGTCTTTCACTCTGTCTCTCTCTCCCTCTCCCTCCCTCTCTCTCTCTTCTCTCTCTTCTCTCTCTCTCTCTCTTCTCTCTCTTCTCTCTCTTCTCTCTCTCTCTCTCTTCTCTCTGTCTGTCTGTCTGTCCTCTCTCTCTCTCTCTTTCTTCTCTCTCTCTTTCTCTCTCTCTCTCTCTCTGTCTCTCTCTCTCTCTCTCTCTCTCTAGCTAGCTAGGTAGAGACAGAAAAAGACAGTGAAAAAAGAGAGGAACTTTACAATACAGACTTTCCAGAAGGTCAGGATACTGAGAGAGCCGCTGGCATCCCCATAATGAAGGGAGGATGGGGGGGGGGGGAGGGGGGGAACCAGTCATCATAAGATTTACGAATGATATTGATGATGTCACTGTGACACAATGGCTGAACTATGAAATGACAGTGGCTATTAACGGTTTCATCAATATTCTAAACGGCCACGTAACAGCGGATATTAGTTTGAGATGATAATTTGGCATTCGCATTGTGGCCTAGATAATTATTATACAGAGATGATAATTTGGCATACGTTCCATAGCCTAATGAACCAATTAACCGATTCATAACAAAAATCACACCCAAAAAAAATCTTTTCTATTTTACAAGAGTATCTTTGCCAGAACTCTGAGAGATTTTTTTTCCAAGAATTTTAGCTTGACTCAAAAACATAGTTATCTATATTTTTTTTCTTTTATAGAAGATTATTTTGTTATAATTTTGAAGATATTTCTTTTTCAATCGCGTGACGAGAAACATAATCAATTTTTCAGTGGGGGTGGGAGAGGATTATTTCACATTATCTGAATAAGTTGTTGTCTGTCTGTGTCTGAATGTCTGTATGTCTGTTACCAAACTGTCTTAGTAAGATTTTTCTGTTCCCAAACTGTCTTAGTAAGATTTTTCTGTTACCAAACTGTCTTAGTAAGATTTTTCTGTTACCAAACTGTCTTAGTAAGATTTTTCTGTTACCAAACTGTCTTTTGTATGAAAATTGACATAATTAGAATGGCTTGACCATTTTGTGTTTGTTTGGTTTTGGTTTTGTTTCTCTTTTGTGTGTGTGTGTTTTGTTGTTGTTCGTTTGCTTATATTTTTGCTTTTTGTGGATTGTAGATTAAATTTTGTTTGCATGTTTGTTTTAGCTTTTGTGTAGTTAGATTAAATTTGTCAGAGCTTTTACAGACGTTTTTATGTTCTGCAACACGAATTTCATATTCAGTTATGTCATAGAAAGATAGTGAGTTTTCCCCCAACACAAACACACACACACACACACACACACACACACACACACACACACACACACACACACACACATACACACACACACACACATACACACACACACACACACGCACACACATACAAACATGTAAAAACACGCACACTAACACACACACGCGCGCGAGCGCGCCTTCACACACACACGCACACATATCCACATACAAATACGCACACACACACACACACACACATACGCACACACGCACACACACACACACACACACACACACACACACACACACACACACACACACACAAATACACACAAACACACACACACACAAATACACACAAAAACACAAACATATACACACACACACGCACAAATGCACACACACACAAGCACACACACACACACAAAAACGAAGAATAAGAAAGAGACACGTCAGCACAATCACTATGATATGAAAAAAAGCAGTATCATCATTGATACATAATTGATATGAGTCACACATCCATTCAATCAGCATATCTCTGACTCACATAGGATTTAATATAACCAGATATGACGTTCATGTTGTTTTTTGGTTTGTTTTGTTTTGTCTTTAAATTTGAAAAAAATCAACAAAAATAGAAAAAAATGACAAAAAATTAATTAGAATTTTGATATAAATTGCAAATCATACTTCCATGTATGCTTTTCAAAAATAGTTAGGGAAGGCCAAAGAAATAAGAGGGAAGCAGGGAGAAATTTTTATATTAATCAAAGGACATAACTCTTGAGAATTATCTCCTATGTTGTACTTCCCAAATTAAGGAGTGTTCTGAGCTTACTGTTTTTGTACTTTGTATCTGCTTCCATGCTAGCTGAATGGGTAGCGCAAACTGTGTTAGATTTGAGAAGTACAACATGGGAGGTAATTCTCAAGAGTTATGTCAAGTGATTAATATTAGTTAGGGAAGGGTCCGCGGGTGACAGGCCTTAACAAGATAACATCGATCTTGAATTTCTTGAATTTCTAAGGGTTAGTGATCTGCATTATTTATGTTTCATTGTCGAGCACTTCCACCATGGGTGCCTGAATTGTTTAACCCTTTGACTCCCGCACCCTGTCCACCAGCATCCTGCATTGCCAGCCATGCTAACAAAGCAACAACTTATTCGGTTGATTCCCTCACCCTATCCATCAGCTTCTTGCAGGAAGCTGGTGGATAGGATGCGGGAGTCAAAGGGTTATTTTTTTGCTGTTGGCGGATAAGGTGCGGGGGAGCCAAAGGGTTAATCTAAATGTAGTAATATGTATAAGCAAAGCATGTAGAGAGAAATCACAAAGGACAGTATTGATCATATGTATGTTCGTATGTCAAAAGATTTTGGGAAATGATTGAAAAACTGTTAAAGTCAAAATGAGTTAACTGTGCAAATATTAGACTCACTGAAAACATAACTGTATTTTGTGTTAATGAAAGCAAGTGCGCAGATTCCATATTTGACTTTGTGATCATTCTAGAAAAACTATGCAAGCTCTAAAAAAAAACGTTCCAAAAATCCCTTCTTTTCCGAGATACCTCACCACAAAATACCACATAGAAGAAAAATCGTCATCATCAGGTGCCCTGCCGCATGGCGTTGGCGACCATGGACTTCCATCTGTCCCTATCTCTCGTTGCTCCTACCATCTCTCCCACCCTCCTCATCCCCAGCCATTCTGCAAGTCCGTCCAGCATTCTCTCCCTGGGTCTACCTGGTGCTTTCTTTCCCTCCAGTTTTCCCGTTGTGACCAGGTGCTCCAAATCCCCCTTCCTCATAAAATGGCCTATAAATGTTGCCTGTCTTTTCCTAATCTTCATTATCAGTGATCTACTTGTGTCTGCCTCCATCAAGACTGTCTCGTTGTTTTCTTTGCTGTCCATGGAACTCTCAACATTCTTCTGAGAAACCACATCTCGGCTGCCTCAATCTTGCTCTGGCTTTGCTTGCTGACTGTCCACACCTCGCATCCGTACAACAGTATTGGTTCTATATAACATTCAAGGACTCTTTCTGATGTTAATTGATAGGCATTTGTTGGTAAGAATGCTTGTCATCTTCTTGAATGCCGTTTTGGCTTGGCCGATTCTGTCAGCTATTTCCGAGAATGTTGGACGGATTTGAAGAGTGGCTGGGGATGAGGAGGGTGGGGGAGATGCTAGGGGCAACGAGATATTGAGATGGATGGAAGTTTATGGTCGCCAACGCCACAGAAGAATATGACGCTAAATTGACGTGGAACCTGCCCAATTCTTTTTGAAAAACAATTATTGCCAAATGGACCACTTGTTTCAGATAATGTTTGCAATAATCCTGCATTTAATCACGATATACAGTATAATTGTATTTTCAGTGCTTAACCGGTAGGGCCTACATTTTTATTATTGTTCTTTACTTTTATAGTATTGATTGTACTTCATGCACACGTGTATATCTACTTTCTGAAGAACTAGATTTCTGACAAATTTGTTGAATTTGAGGTCTTTTTTGAAGTTGGTTTTGCTTTGCCTTATTACTTGTTTCGTTTAGTTGATATTTGTATTTTTATAAAGAGTACATTGATTTATTTTAAACGCCTTGTTTTGTGAGTTATTAAATTGTTCAGCTGGCATTTCGCTTTGTGTGAAGAGTGTACTTATTTATTACAAATGGGCTTTTGTTTATACTTATATATATTTTCATATGGAATTTATCGTTGTATGAAGACTATACTGAGGTATTACAACCGTTTTCTTTTGTTTATCATTTCATTCTTTTAGCTGGTATTTTATATAAAAGTGTACTGATTTATTAGAAACGGTAGGATTGTTATTCATATTCTTCCAACTTGTGTCTATCTTTATATGAAGAGTATACTGATTTATTACAAGCGTGGTTATTGTGCAAACAATGTAGTGCAATAAATTTTGAGTGTTTACTCGATAACGACTACCGAGCGAACACAGAAGGTGTTAGAATATTGTTAAAATTGGTATTGATGTCATGCCAAAACGACTGAATCACCTGTGTCTCATTATGTTTCTGTTAATTATGTTTTGTATTATGTGCCCAATTCTCACCATGATAAAGAAGTGGAGGTTGAGCATATTTTAATCATATTTGTAGTTTGGCATACGTATGCAGCAATATTACATATCAAATTAACGCCTCAACAATTTCGAATATGAACAGCAGTAAGGAGTACGATATTAAATTATCCCTAAAAAGCAAACAAACAAAAAAAGCAAACTACCGGCATGCGTAGTGGCTCTCATTATATTGGCAAATGTCACGTCTTCTGTATGTCATTTGGTGATCGGAGTTTGGAGTGACAAGGTCTAATACCATAGTTGGTTTCAAGTTTGTGGAGATGGCGGAACAGACGGTGAAGACATGTGAAGAAGATCAAAAGGTTGGTTAGAACAGTCTGTACATACGGAACTAAAAGCATAATAGGGTTAGGTAAGGGGGATAAATGTTTCATCATCACCGTGTGCCCTTCCGCATGGCGTTGGCGATCATGGTCCTCCCTACGAATCTATCCTTCGTTACTGCAAGTATATCTCCCACTCTCTCTGTCCTCAGCCACCCTGCAAGTCCGTCCATGCCAATCTATCTTTTGTCGCTGCAAGTAAATGTCCTACCCTTTTTGTCCCCATCCACTCTGTAAACTAATTTTATTCCCAGGTCTATCTGGTGCTCTTTTTCCTTCTAGTTTTCTCGTTGTGACTAGGTGCTCAAATTTCTCTTGTCTCATAAAATGTCCTATAAATATTCCTTATCTTTTTCCAATCTTCTACATTAATGTTCCTTTTCTGTTTGCTTCTTTCAAGACTGTCTCGTTTGTTTTCTTTGCTGTCCATGAAACTCTCAACATTCTTCTGAGAAACCACATTTCAGTTACCTCAATCTTGTTCTGATTTCGCGTGTTGACTGTCCACGCTTCACATCCGTACAACACTATTGGTTCTATATAACACTCAAGAACTCTCTTACTGATGTTAATTGATAGGCATATGTTAGTAAGAACGATTTTCATTTTCTTGAATGCTGTTTTGGCTGGGCCGATTCTGTTGGCTATTTCTGATGTGCATCTACCGTCTGGTACGATGACTGATCTCACAAATTTAAACTTATCAACTTGTCTCAATGTTGTGCCATTTGCGGTTATTTTACCTGAGGGGATTTCTTGTTGTTTTTTTTTTTGTGTGTGTTTTTTTTTTTTTACTGATTACCGTCACTTCAGTCTTCTTACTATTTAGCTCCAGCCCTTTTTGTCTGCTTTCTATTTCTATTATATTTACAATACTTCGTAGGTATTTTTTATTTTCTGCAATTACAACGGTGTCATATGCATAACGAAGATTGTTTATCATTTTTCCTCCCATCTTTATCCTGGGGCATTCTTCTAGATTTCTCATGACGATTTTGCTGTGGAGTGGAAACAAATCTGGTGACAGAACACATCCCTGCCTAACCCCTCTTTTGATGTTTTAAAAAGAGCTGATATCATTTCCTATTCTCACTGCTGGTATTTGATTCTTAATATTTCCCATATTTCTGATTATTCCAAGATCTTTTCCATTACTAATGAGTCTTTCCAGTAGTTTGATCAATTCTTTGTGTCTTCCCCGATCATAATCCTTGGAATAATAAACAAAACAATAGAAATCTTTATTCAACTTAGCTGATTTTTCTATATGAGAGTTCCTAGAATGTATATGACATTAATGATTCCTTTCCCGTAAACAAATCCAAGTTATTCTTTTGGTTTTTTTTTTCTGTTTTGATTCTCTTAATAGAATCTTAGTCACATGACTCATCAAGCTGATTGTACGATGGAGTTTACATTTTGTAATCTCTGATTTTTTAAGCGAAACGAAATTTTATTTTGACAGATTTGTAGGGATTTTTGCGGTGTCATAAATTTCACTTAGGAGGACTGATACTTTTTTGATACCATAGTCTTCTAGAGCCTCAGTCATTTCTATAGTAATATCGACTGGCCATGGGGTTTTCCGTATTTTCTTTTTTAACGCTGCTCTAATTTTATCTTTCGTTATTGGTGGTCCTTCAACATTCTTTCTTATGGTGTATTTCTCCTTTCCGTCATCGTCAAAATGGTCTCCAATGTACTCTCCACATCTATCTAATATTTTGTCTATTTCATAACAATCTTACGATCTTTTGATTTTAGGCAACTAGTTGGGTGCACGTCTTTTGCCTTTGGATAATTTCTTCAGTGTTT
>JAPXFY010000020.1:65422922-65425422 GCA_030674185.1 Monoplex corrugatus
TGTAGGTTAAATTGGTTGGTTGGTTGGTAAATTGGTTGGTTGGTTGGCTGGTTGGTTAGTTGGTTGGCTGGTTGATTGGTTGGCTGGTTGGTTGGTTGGCTGGTTGGTTGGTTGGTTGGTTGGTTGGTTGGTTGGTTGGTTGGTTGGTTGGCTGGTTGATTGGTTGGTTGGTTGGTTGTTTGGTTGGTTGGTTGGTTGGTTGTTTGGTTGGTTGGTTGGTTGGTTGGTTGGTTGGTTGGTCGGTCGGTCGGTCGGTTGGTTGGTTGGTTAGTTGGTTGGTTAGTTGGTTAGTTGGTTGGTTAGTTGGTTGGTTGGTTGGTTGGTTGGTTGGTTGGTTGGTTGGTTGGTTGGTTGGTTGGTTGGTTGGTTGGTTGGGTTGAAGATGTTTATTTATGAGACTGTCAAAATTTTTCATTAACCATTTGACTCCCGCATACTGATATGTGTGCCTACTGGCCTGCGCACGCTAAAGATTTTATGGCCGTTGAAAATTGTAAAGAGCAAGGCTTTTCCCTGGTTGCCCTGGTATAAAACATTGGAGAGACAGGTTGATATCCCAGGTCCCTTCTCTTGAAGGCCAATTAGCCTTCTTGCCTGACTGAAGTCTTGGTATAAAAATGAAAATAAATTAAAAAAATTAAAGGTGCGCTGCATGCTCTACGACAGCCCCCATTTCACATGGTATATCCACTGCGACAAAAAAATATGAACATGAATATGAATACGAATACGAATACGAACATGATTTATATGGATATGCATATGAATATGAACATGAATGTGAATATGAATTTGAATATGAATAGACAAAAATGCTGTCTCGTTCTATTTCGTGTACCTCTGGTTTTTGTTTGCTAAAACGATGGCATTCAAGTTGATTCAAATTTTATATGGATTAGTCAAAAACGCGGGATTCGTTTAGTTCACCACTCAGAAAGACTGTTGTTTTGACAGGGATGTGTGCTGTAAGTGTTAGACACCTCTGTGGCTTTAGACTCTTCAGTAATCTTTTAATGGAATGGGATCTGGGAGTCTGGTGTGATGTGAGTGAATCATGGGCCTGAACATTTTCAAAAATAAATATATCCCAGACAAATAAGAAAATACTAGTTGTCAATGTAAGCGTTGTACACAGTTTACTCAGAAGGAAGCAGAGCCTGTTTTTATCTTTGTACATAGTAGTGTATTTCTAAAGCGGATGTCAGCATTCATTGGGCCTGTTTTATCTTTGTAGAAAGTAGTCCATTTCTAGAGCGGATGTCAGCACTCATTGGAGCCTGTTTTTGTCTTCGTAGAAGACGCAGTTGTGGAGCATGGACAGTCAACAAGCAAAGCCATAACGAGATGGAGGGAGCCGAGATGTGGTTTCTAAAAAAAACATTGAGAGTTCCATGGACAGCAAAGAAAACAAACGAAAGTCTTGATGGAGGCAGATACTAGAAGGTCATTTATAAGGAAGATTAGGAAAAGACGGGCAACATTTATAGGCCATTTTATGAGGAAAGGGGAATGAGAGTACCTGGTCACAACAGGAAAGCTGAAGGGAAATAGAGCTCCAGGTAGACCTAGGGAAAAAGTATTGGACGGACTTGCAGGGTGGCTGGGGACGGAGAGGGTGGAAGATGTGCTTGCGGCGACAAGAGATAGATACATATGGAGGGCCATGATCGCCAACGCCATGTGGCAGGGCACTTGATGATGATGAGAGAGCAGTCTATCTCTAAAGAGGATGTCAGAACTCATAGGACTTTGCATTTTGTTCAGGATACAATTATTACACTCAGACAATTCCGTATGCGCTCCACCCAAATCTGTCAGCAACCCCTATGAGCCTGTGCATGCAAAACATTATGCGCCAGCAAGGTCTTGGAATGGGGAGAAGCCTTTATGAGACACTAAGCTGACACCACCCATAGCATTAACTCTTGGACTCCTGCACCCTGTCCGTCAGTACCCTGCATTGTCATCAATGCTAACAAAGAAAAAACTTAACCCCTTGACTCCCGCACCCTGTCCACCAGCACCCTGCATTGTCATCCAGCTAACAAAGCAAAAACTTAACCCCTTGACTCCCGCACCCTGTCCACCAGCACCCTGCATTGTCATCCAGCTAACAAAGCCAAAAGTTAACACCGTGACTCCCGCGCCCTGTCCACCAGCACCCTGCATTATCATCCATGCTAACAAAACAAAAACTTAACCCTTTGATTCCCGCACGAAACTTAACCCCTTGACTCCCGCACACTGTCCACCAGCACCCTGCATTGTCAACCATGCTAACAAAGCAAAAACTTAACCCCTTGACTCCCCACCCTGTCCACCAGCACCCTGCATTGTCATCCAGCTAACAAAGCCAAAAGTTAACCCCGTGACTCCCGCACCCTGTCCACCAGCACCCTGCATTGTCATCCATGCTAGCAAAGCAAAAACTTAACCCCTTGACTCCGCGCCCTGTCCACCAGCACCCTGCATTGTCATCCAGCTAACAAAGCAAAAACTT
>JAPXFY010000020.1:65430422-65435422 GCA_030674185.1 Monoplex corrugatus
CAGAAAGACGGAAAGACAGAGAAGAGAAACAAACACGACAGAAAGACACAGAAGAGAAACAAACACGACAGAAAGACAGAGAAGAGAAACAAACACGACAGAAAGACACAGAAGAGAAACAAACACGACAGAAAGACAGAGAAGAGAAACAACACGACAGAAAGACACAGAAGAGAAACAAACACGACAGAAAGACACAGAAGAGAAACAAACACGACAGAAAGACGGAAAGACAGAGAAAAGAAACAAACACGACAGAAAGACAGAAAAGAAACAAACACGACAGAAAGACAGAGAAAAGAAACAAACATGACAGAAAGACGGAAAGACAGAGAAAAGAAACAAACACGACAGAAAGACGGAAAGACAGAGAAGAGAAACAAACACGACAGAAAGACGGAAAGACAGAGAAGAGAAACAAACACGACAGAAAGACGGAAAGACAGAGAAGAGAAACAAACACGACAGAAAGACGGAAAGACAGAGAAGAGAAACAAACACGACAGAAAGACAGAGAAGAGAAACAAACACGACAGAAAGACAGAGAAGAGAAACAAACACGACAGAAAGACGGAAAGACAGAGAAGAGAAACAAACACGACAGAAAGACAGAGAAGAGAAACAAACACGACAGAAAGACAGAGAAGAGAAACAAACACGACATAAGGACAGAGAAAAGAAACAAACACGACAGAAAGACAGAAAAGAAACAAAACACGACAGAAAGACAGAGAAGAGAAACAAACACGACAGAAAGACAGAGAAGAGAAACAAACACGACAGAAAGACAGAGAAAAGAAACAAACACGACAGAAAGACAGAAAAGAGAAACAAACACGACAGAAGGACAGAGAAGAGAAACAAACACGACAGAAAGACAGAACTAGACATGACGGAGTACGGAAGGACAGACATGACAGAAAGACAAAATGACAGAGAAGTGAGACAGACACAACAGAAGGACAGAGAAGTGAGACACAACAGAAGGACAGAAGGACAAAGAAGACAGACAGAACAGAAAGACAGAAGGACAGAGAAGTGAGACAGATACAACAGAAATACAGAAGGACAGACGAGAGAAACAGAACAAAAAGATAGAAGGGCAGAGAAACTGAGACAGACACGACAGAAAGACAGAAGAATAGAGAATAGAGACAGACACGACAGAAAGACAGAAGAACAGAGAATAGAGACAGACACGACAGAAAGACAGAAGAACAGAGAATAGAGACAGACACGACAGAAAGACAGAAGAACAGAGAATAGAGACAGACACGACAGAAAGACAGAAGAACAGAGAATAGAGACAGACAGACAGACACGACAGAAAGACAGAAGAACAGAGAATAGAGACAGACACGACAGAAAGACAGAAGAACAGACAATAGAGACAGACACGACAGAAAGACAGAAGAACAGAGAATAGAGACAGACACGACAGAAAGACAGAAGAACAGACAATAGAGACAGACACGACAGAAAGACAGAAGAACAGAGAATCGAGACAGGCACGACAGAAAGACAGAAGAACAGAGAATAGAGACAGACACGACAGAAAGACAGAAGAACAGACAATAGAGACAGACACGACAGAAAGACAGAAGAACAGAGAATAGAGACAGAAAGACAAAAGAACAGAGAATAGAGACAGACACGACAGAAAGACAGAAGAACAGAGAATAGAGACAGATACGACAGAAAGACAGAAGAACAGAGAATAGAGACAGACACGACAGAAAGACTGAAGAACAGAGAATAGAGACAGACACGACAGAAAGGCAGAAGAAGAGAGAATAGAGACAGACACGACAGAAAGACAGAAGAACAGTGAATAGAGACAGACACGACAGAAAGCCAGAAGAACAGAGAATAGAGACAGACACGACAGAAAGACAGAAGAACAGAGAATAGAGACAGACACGACAGAAAGACAGAAGAACAGACAATAGAGACAGACACGACAGAAAGACAGAAGAACAGAGAATAGAGACAGACACGACAGAAAGACAGAAGAACAGAGAATAGAGACAGACACGACAGAAAGACAGAAGAACAGAGAATAGAAGAGACAGACACGACAGAAAGACAGAAGAACAGAGAATAGAGACAGACACGACAGAAAGACAGAAGAACAGAGAATAGAGACAGACACGACAGAAAGACAGAAGAACAGAGAATAGAGACAGACACGACAGAAAGACAGAGGTACGGAAAGACAGACACAGGCAGGTAGGGAGAGAAATGAGGTGAAGATTAAACGGTAGAGAAGGAGGGATGAGCGAAGGGAGGGTGTGTAAGCCAACAAGCAATTTATCATAGGACTGTGTGGACAAACGCAGCATGATGGAGAGCACACTGTAACGTTTGTTGTCCTTCCATCATTTCACCTTGGCCATTGACTCACACACTGCAGGTAAGGGACAGTGATAATTCATCATTATCATCATCATCATCATCACAATCACCATCATCGTTATCATCGTCATCATCAACACCATGAGCCTTGCTGCATCATCGTCATCATTACCATCACCATCGTCAACACTATGTGCCTTGCTGCATTATCATCATCATCATCATTACTGTCATCGTCGTCGTCATCATCATCATCATCACGTGCCTTGCATCATCATCATCATCATCATCGTCGTCGTCGTCATTATGTGCCTTGCTGCTTCATCATCATCATCATCATCATCATCATCATCATCATGTGCCTTACCGCATGGCGTTTTTTGGAGATCATGGTCATCCATACGAATCTATCTTTTGTCGCTTGTGTTGGCAATCATGCCTTTCCATTCAAATCTGTCTTTGGTCGTTTTGCAAGTATATCTGCCACACGTTCTGTCTCGGAGGAGGTCTGGCCCCCCCAGACATACGGCATGCAGACCCACCGGCGTATGAACATGCCCTGGTGCCCACGAACCAGACCCCCAGCTATGGGTAAATGGCATCACTGTCTTGTGGTTATCTCCGGAGAGAATAAGGCTAAGGGAGTAAACCCTGACAGAAAATCACTCCTACTGCCTTGAAGGTAGTCGTGGGAACGACAAAGTCTAGCGGACAGTCCCTACAAAAAGGGATGGAAGACAAGGGGAAACCACCATCGTATCATCCCAAGTAAATCATGGTCATCATCATCATCATCATCAGGTGCCCTGCCGCATGGCGTTGGCGACCATTAACCTCAACCATCTCTATCTCTCGTTGCCCCCCAGCATTTCCCCCACCCTCTTCATCCCCAGCCACTCTGCAAGTCCGTCCAGCATTCTCTCCCTGGGTCTACCTGGTGCTCTCTTTCCTTCCAGCTTTCCCGTTGTGTGACCAGGTGCTCCAAATCCCCCTTCCTCATAAAATGGCCTATAAATGTTGCTTGTCTTTTTCTAATCTTCCTTATCAGTGATCTATTTGTGTCTGCCTCCATCAAGACTGTCTCGTTTGTTTTCTTTGCTGTCCATGGAACTCTCAACATTCTTCTGAGAAACCACATCATGGTCAGATACACGAAAATCCATAGTGACAATTAAAATGGTCAAACCCAAAATGACTCCCTTTTATTTGCATTGTTTGTTTGTTTGTTTGTTTGTTTGTTTGTGTGTTTGTTTGTTTGTTTGTTTGTTTGTTTGTGTGTTTGTTTGTTTGTGTGTTCGCTTATTTCTTTGTTGTTTGTTTGTTTGTTTGTTTGTTCGTTTGTTTGTTTGTGAATTCACTGTCCTTTTCAAAAGTGGCGGATTGTTTTTTCTCGACTGGAAAGAGATGTGACAGTCTGTGCCTCTCCTCATCTCATTTCACGCTTTAATTCAGTTGAAGCTTTTTCAAGGTCACAATACTTTGACAAGGACAAGTTCTGCTTTTTTCTGTAAGTTGGGGGTGGGGGGGGGGTATAGAAGGGAAGATTCTATTGCTAGAATGGCTTTATCATTTTGTTCCCGATCGTGTATGTGTGTGTGTGTGCGTGGGTGCGTGGGTGCGTGTGTGCGTGCCTGTGTGCGTGTGTGTGTGCCTGTGTGTGCGTCTGTGTGTATGTGCACGTGTGTGTTATGTGTAAGTGTGTGTGTGTGCATTAAAGAGGATGATGTTTGTGTGTGCGTGTGTGTGTATGTATGTATGTGTGTGTGTTAGTGTAATGTGTGCATGCGTGCATGTGAGTGTATGTGTGTGCGTGCTTCTATGTGAATGTGCGTATATGTGTTTGCTTGCATGCATGTATGTGCGTGTGTGTGTGTGTGCGAATATGTGTTTGCTTGCATGCATGTATGTGCGTGCGTATGCGTGAATGTGTGTGTGAGTGCGTGCGTGCGTGTGTGTATGTTTGAATGTGTGTGTGAGCGCGCACGCTCGAGCGCGTGAGTGTGTGTGTGTGTGTGTGTGTGTGTATGTATGTGTGTATGTGTGTGTGTGTGTGTGTGTGTGTGTGTGTGTGTGTGTGTGTGTGTGTGTGTGTGTGTGTGTGTGTGTGTGTGTGTGTGTGCACAAACAGACCATGACTGAAGGCAAAGAGTGAAGGCGATAGACTCTCCATCACGGTACCTGTTCCATTGACAAGCTGCAGAGAGGGGAGAGGGAGAGAGGGGGGAGGGGGGAGGGAGGAAAACAAACACACAAACACACAAACAAAAGCATGGTAGAGTAAAAGCCACCACGCCTGACCAGGTCCATCTCTGCTCGATTCTCCCTTGTGTGCGCGGTGAGCGTGCAAGAGACTGGTGGTGGTGGTGGTGTGGTGGTGGTGGTGGTGGTGGTGGTGGTGGTGGTGGTGGTGGTGGTGGTGGTGGTGGTGGTGGTGGTGGTGGTGGTGGTGGCGGCGGCGGCGGCGGTGGTGGTGGTAGTGATGGTTGTGGTGGTGGTGGTGGTGGTGGTGGTGGTTGTTGTTGTTGTGGTGGTGGTGGTAGTGGTTGTTGTTGTGGTGGTGGTGGTGGTGGTGGTAATGGTGGTGGTGGTGGTGGTGGCGGCGGCGGTGGTGGTGGAGTGGTAGTGGTGGTGGTGGTGGTAATAGT
>JAPXFY010000020.1:65442922-65447922 GCA_030674185.1 Monoplex corrugatus
CAAGATCTATTTTGTATCAATCTATCAATAAAACAATTTAGGTCAAGATCTATTTTGTTTCAATCTGTCAGTAAAACAACTTAGGCCAAGATCTATTTTGTTTCAATCTATCAGTAAATCAGTTTAGTCCTAGATCTGTTTTGTATCAAAACAAATGAAACAATTTAGACCTGGATCTCTTTCACATCAATCTATCAGTAAAATGATTCAGGCCAAGATCTATTTTGTATCAATCCATCAATAAACATTATCTATATTGCCGAGAAATTGTATATTTCCATAATTCCTCTGTGATGTTCTATAGAAGAAGAGCAAACATGTGGAAATGGGCAAAAACACATCCAGCCCCCCATTGCGAAAGGACTGTAACAACGCTGTAGGCAATCATATCATAGAAGTCCATCCCTAGGCAAACACGATACAGTCTCACCACCACCCACCACCACACGCCCTCCTCCCTTGGGAACCCCCAGTGGGATGTGAGCCCACAATCTCTGTCGTGCAGTGATTAGCGCAACGGAATACCGACTGGAAGGCTTGAGTTCGAATCCCATCAAAATCTTGTTTACATCATTGTAGGAGTTTTGGGTCCGAACTGGTTCCTACCCAAGCTGAACGTGTTGTGGGCTGAATGAGAGAATACTACCAAATGAAATATAAGCTAGGTAAACGTAGCTTAGGTAGGGCCTCAGGACCTGGCCAGCTCATGGGTTTATGTGCAGGCTTAAGGCTTGTGCCATGATCACCATTACATTCCACCTGTGACGTTAGTGCTATGGAATTCGTTCCGAGCGCGGAAACGTCGTCTTGAAAAACTGAAACTGGGAAGACCGGGTACCATACCGTGAGTGTGATCTATTTACACGGATAGCCTCACTGAGACTGTGTGTCTACAATATTTTGTTCACCAACACTGCAAGTGTTTGTATTTCTCGGGACTGGTTGACGCCAGGATATATATTACGATAGTAAGCGCAGAGTCACGCAGTTTCAGTTCTAGATGGAACTCCATAGCATCATGAATATTATCCCCATCGTCATTGTGAAAAGTTGTACTAGATTCTGTAAGACAGTAAAAAGTGCTCAGGAAATACGGAACACCAAAAAAGAATTGAATAAGAAAAGGAAGAGATGACGAGAAAAACAAGAAACGAGAGGAAATAAAGACAAGGAACGACAGTTTATTGTATGGCTCTCTGCTTTCTGCCACCGTCAATGAATGATCACATAAAAGAAAAAAATGGTTTGTTTTTGTTTGTTTTGCTTTTGTTTTGTTTTCTGTTGCTTTTTGTTTGTTTTTTCGTGTTTGTTTTAATCGAGCTAAGTCCATGTTCCAAATGAGGTAAAGGTTTATGATTAATTTGCCCAGAATATATCATATACACTGACATGTGGTTTCTAAAGAAGAATGTTGCGAGTTCCATGGAAAGCAAAGAAAACAAACGAGACAGTCTTAAAGGAAGCAGACACAAGAAGATCATTAATAAAGAAGATTAGGAAAAGACAAGCAACATTTGTAGGCTGTTTATTAGGAAACGGGAATAGAGCACCTGGTCACAACGGGAAAGCTGGATGGAAAGAGAGTCACCAGGTAGACCCAGGGAGAAAATACTGGACGGACTTGCAGGGTGGCTGAGGACAGAGAAGGTGGAAGATGTACTTGCTGCGACAAGGGATATATTCTTGAGGAGCGCCATGATCGCCAACGCCACGCGGCGGGGCACATGGTGATGATGATGATTGACATGCATTTGTCTATTTTAAACACGCACACACACAACACACGCACAAAGACACACACACACGCACACGCACATACAAACACACACAGCACACGCACAAACACACACATACACACACACACACACGCACACACACACACACACAACACAAAACACACAACACGCGCGCGCACACACACACACACACACAACCACATCGCACGCACACACAGACACACGCACACACGCGCGCGCACACACACACTTACACACACACACACCCCACATCGCACATACACACACAAGACAACACAACACAACACACGCACACACAACACAACGCACACACAACACACACGAAACACACACAGACACACACACAACACACACACACACACACACACACACACACACACACACACACACACACACACACACACACACCACGCACGCACACACGTAAACTTCAGCTTTCTCAGTTCTCATCGTCACTAGCTTCCTCTTATAAAGGGAGGTAAACATTTTTTCTTTTTCATAACGCCAATCTGCTGGTCCTCCATAGGGGGGGAATAAGAAAGTTCTTGGAAGCGTGGGCACCAGAGCTAGCAAAGGCCATTTGTTCCTGCAAAGACTTCATCAGTCTTGCTGACTTTCTGACTGTTAGCTGGCAAGGTTTTGATTCCGCTGTTTGCTCAAGACAGATTCGTTGCGCTCGGACACTTGCATATGCGTTCCACACAACCCAACATGTTGGCAAATCGCATGGCAGACTTTTTGCAGATTGGGGGAGGTTGGAGTTTGGGGAGTTTATTCAAGAAGGAGTCACTGCACTCAGACAATTCCATATGCGTTTTACTCTATCTGTTGGCAATCGCCTGGAAGACTCCTTCAGATGGGCAGAGGTTGGGAGTTTTTGGAGTTTTTTTCAAGAAAGAGCTGTTGCACTCAGACGATTCCACATGCGCTCCACTCAAATGTGTCGACGGACTTTTTAATCCTATGCGCTGGCAAGGTCTTGAAATTGGAGTAGGAGTGGGAGGGGCGGAGAGTTTGGAGTTTGTAGTTAGCTCAAGAAAGCAAAGGTAAGGGGTTGGAACTAAACAGCAGGAAGACTGAAGTCATGGTGATCAGTAAAAAACATGAAATCCCCTCCTGCAAAATAAAAACAAATGGCACAACCTTGACACAGGTTAATAAGTTCAAATACCTGGGAACGGTCATTTCATCAGACGGCAGAAGCACATCGGAAATAGCTGGCAGAATCGACCAAGCCAAAACAGCATTCAAGAAGATGACAAGCATTCTTACCAACAAATGCCTATCAAATAACATCAGAAAGAGAGTCCTTGAATGTTATATGAACCAATACTGTTGTACGGAAGCGAGGCGTGGACAGTCAGCAAGCAAAGCCAGAGCAGGATCGAGGCAGCCGAGATGTGGTTTCTCAGAAGAATGTTGAGAGTTCCATGGACAGCAAAGAAAACAAACGAGACAGTCTTAATGGAGGCAGACACAAATAGATCACTCATAAGGAAGATTAGGAAAAGACAAGCAACATTTAAAGGCCATTTTATGAGGAAGGGGGATTTGGAACACCTGGTCACAACGGGAAAGCTGGAAGGAAAGAGAGCACCAGGTAGACCCAGGGAGAGAATGCTGGACGGACTTGCAGAGTGGCTGGGGATGAAGAGGGTGGGGGAGATGCTGGGGGCAACGAGAGATAGAGATGGTTGGAAGTCCATGGTCACCAACGCCATGTGGCAGGGCACCTGATGATGATGATGAGTTAGCTCAAGAGGGATTCATTGCACGAGGACATTTGCATATGCGCTCCACCCAGATCTCCACTATTATCTGACAGACCCCCTAACCTTGGGCAAAACGCAATGATATGGTTTAGTCTTCCAATCGAGATGTGGAAGGAGGGGGGGGGGGGGGTAAAATGACATAAAACACTAAGCTGACACCACCAGAATGATGGAAACGTTACAATGGGCAGCAAACAGGCCAGTTTTTAATGTTTGGGATTGGGATTGAACCCAAGATATCAGATCTTGAGGAGACGAGTGGCAGAATGGATGGTTCACACGTTCACCTACCAATAACTGAACTTCGAGGTTTCACAATTCGTTCCCCGTTGAGGCCTCGACTTTTCTCCCCCAGTTTGACCGGAAAATCGAACTGCTGTGGGATCTTTAGTGTGCGCGGACCAGAAAGCACACGATTCCCACTCGTTTTTCGTCCCCATAGTGTGCGCGGACCAGAAAGCACACGATTCCGACTCGTTTTTCGTCCTTCATAAGGGGACGAAAAACGAGTGGGAATCGTGTGCTTTCTGGTCCGCGCACACTAAAGATCCCACAGCAATCGAAAATCGTGAAGAGCAGGGCATTCGCCCGGCTACCCTAGTATAAAACATTGGAGAGATAGATTGATTTCCCAGGTCCCTCCTCTTGAAGGCCAATTAGACATTTTGCTTTTCTGAAGCATTGGTTTAAAAAAAAGAAAAAGAAAAAAGGTGTCGCTATACTGCGGCGACGGGCTCTCAAAGGGGAGAGCAGCCTGAGTTTCACATGGTAAAACACCCTCAAACAACTCCAGTCAATACAACACGGAGCCTCATCTGCCCACCAATATGATTAATCCGTTGACTCTCACACCCTGTCCACCGGCATCCTACAATGCTAACCGTACTCATCATCATCATCATCATCATCATCATCATCATCATCATCATCATGTGCCCTACCGTGTGGCGTTTGCGATCATGGCCCTCCATACGAATCTATCCCTTGTCACTGCAAGCACATCTTCCACCCTCTCTGTCCTCAGCTACCCCGAAAGTCCGTCTAATATTTTCTTCCCTGGGTCTATCTGATGTTCTCTTTCCCTCCAGCGTTCCTGTTATGACCAGGTGCTCTGATTTCTCTTTCCTCATAAAATGTCCTATAAATGTTGCTTGTCTTTTCCTAATCTTCTCTATTAGTGATCTTCTTGTGTCTGCCTCCTGTCTCGTTTGTTTTCTTTGCTGTCCATGGAACTCTCAACATTCTTATTGGAAACCACATTTCAGTTGCCTCAATTTTGTTCTGACTTTGCGTCTTGGCTGTCCACGCCTCACAACCGTACAACAGTATCGGTTCTATGTAACACTCAAGAACACTCTTCCTGATGTTAATTGATTGGCTTTTGTTGGTAAGAATGCTTTTCATCTTCTTGAATGCTGTTTTGGCTTGACTGATTCTGCTGGCTATTTCCGATGTGCATCTGCTGTCTGGT
>JAPXFY010000020.1:65452922-65462922 GCA_030674185.1 Monoplex corrugatus
ATTCTGGTGAAAATTCAGGTTTGTTTTAGCTTAAAGCATTTAGATATAAAGGAAGTCTCCATGTTACTTTATGGTAGTTGTTAATCTTTGTACTATGACTTAATTGATTCTTTTCTTTTTAATCCATTTTAAGCAATCCTTCAGTAGGATCATATACTTTTTTTATATAAAAAATCTAGGCTGAAGTCTCTCTCTTAGTCATACATATACAATACACACACGCGCGCGTGCGGGCACGTACACACACACACACACACACACAAGCTCTATTCATACCGTTTTATATAATGCACGAATCGACCGACAGACACGAAATGTCTGTTATAATTCCTCACAGGTCTCCGGGCTGTGTTTAATGACAAGAGAATCCTCAAAAATGGCCTGCAGTCTGTGACAATAGGAACATCAGGAGACTGCTTCTGCCAACTGTTGTATTGTCTTGGGGGAAGAAAAACGGGGAAAACACAAGAGGAGGAGAACAAAGAGGAAGGGGAAAAGAAATAGAAAAAGAATCAAGGAACAAAGAAACAAGAAAAATCAAGCTACTCTAAATATTTCTATTTTTACCAACAACAAAAAATGTATGTCACCTATATATGCAATACTGTTCTTTTAATGCGACTGTAGCCTTGAAAAATCTCCGGTGAAATGATGATCATGGCACAAGCCTTAAGCCTGCACATAAACCCATGAGCTGGCCCGGTCCTGAAGAATAACGATGATGATGATGATAATTATGATGACGACGACAATGACAATGATAATGCTGCTGCTGATGATAATGATGGCGATGAAAATCTATCAAGTATCTATTCAAAACATCAATGCATTTTATAAGAAAAAGAACATTTTGAAAGCTATAAACACACAAGTCTACACACAGACAATAGTTACTAATAACACTGCATCAAGCAAAGAGTCTACTTTTTTCAGGGCATAGCTTTGATGCAGTGTTATTGTTATTAGTAACTATTGTCTGCATGTAGACTTGTGTATTTATAGCTTTCAGAATGTTCTTTTTCTTATAAAATGCATTGAGGTTTTGGATAGATGTGTGAGGCGTCGACAGACAACAAGCAAAGCCAGAACAAGATTGAGGCAGCCAAGAAGTGGTTTCTAAGAAGAACGTTGAGAGTTCCATGAACAGCAAAGAAGACAAACAAGACAGTCTTGATGGAAGGAGACACGAAAAGATCATTCATAAGGGAGATTAGAAAAAGACAGGCAACATTTCCAGGCCATTTTATTGAGGAAAGGGGAATTACTTAGAATACCTGGTCACAAGGGAAAGCTGGAGGGTAAAGAGAGCACCAGGTAGACCCAGGGAAAAATATTGGACGGACTTGCAGAGTGGCTGAGGACAGAGAGGGTGGAAGATGTGCTTGCGGCAACAAGGGACAGATACATATGGAGGGCCATGATCGCCATCGCCATGTGGCAGGGCACTTGAGGATGATGAAATGCTGTGCGAAACTCTGACTTTCCTTTATAAACTGATTTGTTTTGAAGGGATATCATTATAATATGACATTTAAACATATTTCCTGATGAAATTTCACCTTGAATGCTCACTATATAACACATACAGGGTTACAAAATACAGCAAAACAGAAATCTCAAAACCACCCAGACTGACCTTCAACGCGTTTTTTTGGGGGGCTGTTGCCTGACTTGATGCTAATGACCTTGACCCCATTGTGTACGAACAGTTCACATGTAACCTATCCATACACACATATGTCCCATGTGTATGTGGGTATTTGTCTATGGCAAACAGAGTGAAATAGATCTTTAAGTACTAGATAGACAGAGTGAAATAACTCTTTAAAAACGAGACAGTGAAAGAAATCTTTAAAAACACGACAGATTGAAATACAATTATATTACACACTTAGAATACAATAGATTAAAACAGAACAAAATAAAATGATACGACATTACAGAACTCACTGCAATGGATGGATGGATGGATGGATAGTTAGGTAGGTAAGTAGGTAGGTAGGTAGGTAGACAGATAGATAGATAAGATAGGTAGGTAAAGAGATTTAGCAAGGTCATTGGACTTTCACAGAGAAAGAGACAGACAGACAGACACACAGGTAGATAGATAAAATAGATAGGTAGATAGATAGGTAGGTAGATAGATAGACAGACAGATAAACAGACAGATAGATAGATAGATAGATAGATAGATAGATAGATAGATAGATAGATAGATAGATAGATAGACAGATAGAAAGATAGATAGATAGATAGATAGATGGATGGATGGATGGATAGATAGATAGATAGATAGATATATATATAGATAGATAGATGGATAGATAGATAGATAGATAGATAGAGATAGATAGATGGATGGATGGATGGATTGATAGATAGATAGATAGATAGATAGATAGATAGATAGATAGATAGATAGATAGAGAGAGAGAGAGAGATAGATAGATGTAGATAGATAGATAGAATGTAGATAGACAGATAGATAGATAGATAGATAAATAGATAGATAGGCATGTATGTATGTATGCGTGTATATGTACATGTATATGTATGTATGTATCAGTGTATGTATCAGTGTATGTATGTATGTGTGTATGTATGTATGCATGAATGTCTCTGTCTGTCTCTGTCTGTCAGTCTGTTGTATGTATGTATGTACGTATATATGTATACATATATGTACATATGTATGTATGTATGTATGTATGTATGTCTCTGCTGTCTGTATGTATGTATGTATGTATGTAGTGCGTGTTTGTGTGTGTGTGTGCGCACGCGCGTGCATGTGTGTGTGTATATATGTGTGTGTGTGTGTGTGTGTGTGTGTGTGTGTGTGTGTGTGTGTGTATGTGTGTGTGTGATGGTGGTGGTGGTGTTTCCCCAAATTTGCCGTTGTTACGGCAAAAAGACTTTTTCGTCCTTCTTGCCATGAATGGAAGCTATTTAAAAAGAGTTTCTTGCTGATGTAGTCCTTAGTGGGGCTGGTTTCTGAATGATCGTTATAAATATTGTATAATGTTTTTTCTTTTCTTTTTTCTGTGTGCTTCGTTTGGCGTGCAGCTGCAGTTATTTGACCGAAACAAGGACGGCAAACTTCAGCTGAGCGAGATGGCCAAGTGAGTATCCCTGGGTTGGTCCATCTGTGTGATGGTCGTTGTTGTTGTTGTTGATGGTGGTGGTTGTGGTGGTGGTGTTATTGTTTTGTTGTTGTCGTCTTGTTGTTGTTGTTATTGTCTGTTGTTATTGTCTTGTTGTTTTGTTGTTGTTGTTGATGATGATGATGATGATGATGATGATGTTGCTGTTGCTGATGATGTTTTGCTGCTGTTGTTGCTGGTGGTGGTAGTTGTAGTGGTGGTGGTGAGGGTGGCAATGATGGTTGTAGTGGTGGTGGTAATGGTGGTGGTGGTGATGATACTGGTTGTGGTGGATTTTGTCGTGGTGGTGGTGGTGATGGTGGTTTTTCAGGCGTTCCGATTTTACTCTGATGCGTGTGTGCACGTTGTTTTTGACCACACTGTGCAGTCAGTATGTTACTGCACAGTCTGCATACTACGTATTCGTTAGGATGTATCCTGGGTATTTTCACGTTTCCATAATCCAACGGACACTGTCATGATTTATAGGACCTTTAACATGCGTATTCAATGTTCTGCATGAGTATACACACAATGGGAAAGTGGTGGGTTAGGCACTCAACAGGTTTCCAAAACAAATGTGACTGTCCGCGTTCAAGCAAACAACTTTTACAAGAACCAGAAAAAACACACAAGAAGAATAAGAACGCGTATCTAATACAACAAGACAAGACAGGCGCACATTTTGGGCCAACTGGCCTTTGTCAAGCGTAAGATCACAAACAAACAAACAAACACCAGGCACAAAAATTAGGAGGAAAAGACTGTAACTTCCCTGCTGCTCCGTACAGTGTGAGTGGGCTTTTGACAAAAAAAATAACAACAATAACATTTTGAGTCAGTGGCTTTATCAAAAGATCGGACCAACCTGATGAAAAAATGAATTATCAAACCCACAACCCCTCCTTTTCTCACACTGGACGGAGCAGCAGGGAAGTTCTGGTCGTTTTCTCCTAATTTTTGTATCTGGTGTTTGTTAGTTTGTGATCAAATATTCACGCTTGACAAAGGCCAGTTGGTCGAAAATTTGCGCCTGTCTTGTCTTGTATTAAATACGCGTTCTTATTCTTCTTTCGTGTTTTTTTTCTGGTTCTTACTCAACAGGTTTGTTCAACACATGTTTTCTGGGAGATTGGAAAGAAAAACACCTCTTTTATCAATCAGGAGAAAAGATCTCTGGCAGGATCGAACCCCAGACCATCCGATTTGAAGTCTGACGTCTTATCCACTTGACTATCGTGCACGTTCTTGTCTTGTTTGGTTTTGTTTGACTGTTGGCTGGTCTGTATGGGTCATTGGTTAGCTAACCAAAAAAGGACATGATCTATGAAACACACAACACACGCACACACACACACGCACACACACACACGCACACACACACACGCACGCACACACACAGACACATATATATTACGCACACACATACACAAATACACCCACCACCCACACACACACACACGCACACACACACATATCACGCACACACATACACACACAAACACACATATATATATATATATATATCACGCACACACACACACACACATACACGCATACACATACACACATACACACACACACACACACAACACAACACACACACACACACCACACACACACACACGCACGCACACACACACATCACACACACACACACACACACACACACACACACACACACACACACACACACACACACACACACAAATAGCGACAGTAGAACTAGAAGGGTATCCAGGATGTGGCCCGGCCCCCTTAGAGTGTCAGGAGTTAAGGGCCGAAACACTTGTTTGACGGGGGTTTGTCCTCTGAGGACCTTCTGCTGTCTGGCTCTCCCCAGAGTTTCTTACTACTCTACAGAATTGATTGAGCATTAAGATGGGCAGCAGACAGGCCAGTTGTTACGTTGCAAGTTGGCAATGAGAACGATACATCAAACCTCCAGTCACTGCTCTCGTTAACCCTTTGACTCCTGCTCCTTATCCACAACTGCAAAAACTTAACCATTTGACTCCCTCACCCTATCAACCAGCTTGCAGGAAGCTGATGGATAGGGCGAGGGAGTCAAAGGGTTAAGTTTTTGCTTTGCTGGCATGGTTGACAGTGCAGGGTGCTGGTGGACAGGGTGCGGGAGTTAAAGGGTTAATTAAGTATGCATCGGCATTCACTTTTCATGCGTTTCTGGTTTGTTTGCTAAGAACACTGGCAGTCATTTTGATTCAGACTTGACATGAGTTTGTGTATTTTGATGGGTTTTTTTTTTCCGTTTGTTGTATCTGTCTTGCCTGAGTTTAGTCTGTGCTTGTTAACAACTTGTGCTTTTTGTTAGGCATGTCATCATCGCCCCTTAGCACTATGGTGCGCGAGAGATGTTAAACCTATTTGTTCTAAAATCATTTGTTCTAAAATTAGTTTGTCTTGTGTTCATATCTTAATTAAAGGTTTTCATTTTCTGTTCATAACTTGTGATTTTCACGTATCTGTTTATAACAACATGATTTTCATTATGTGTTCATTCCTCGTGGTTTTCAACTGTATGTTAAAAATGGTGAGGTTGTTTAATTTTTTCTTAGCTGTCTATATCGTTTGTGTATGAATTCTTCTTATGTTTGATAACAATTTATGGGCATTGGTTTTTATGATAATCTTCTTCGTTTATACATTAACAAACCTTCTCAAGGCTAACACATTGCATGCTTGGTTAAGATGGTGGCTTGTATTGTTCTTGCCTAGTCATACTTCTTGTCTGAGAATATTTTGTGCATTTCCCCTTTTGGTTGCTTCTTGATAAGCACAGCCAAGGGCCCATCCATAAGTACAGTTTAAAGCCATCAATATATCCTTATAGTCTAAGTCCCGTTACTCAATACAGTTCAAAGCCTATCATTAAATATTAATACAGTCTAAAGCTCATTAATAAATACAGTCTAAGCTTTGTCAAGAAACACAAACTACGATCATACACATAGATATGCACATTTCCCCTGTAGTCACACTTTGTTCTAAGGTAGAAATTAAAAGTTATACCATGTGAATGTTTGATTATAATTCATTATTTGATTGTAATAAACCTTCTTGTTGTTGTGTTGTTGTTGTTGTTGTTGTTGTTGTTGTTGCTTTGGCATCCATTAACTCTGATTCACATCTTTTCTTTAACCAGACTGCTGCCAGTAAAGGAGAACTTCCTTCTTCGACCAATCTTCAAAGTGAGTATTTTTTTCATTGCTCTGTTCAGTTTTCTTTTATTTTGTTCTGTTTTAACATAGAGACAAAAAAAATCAACTCTGGAATGTTTTGAAAGCCCATGTTTCTTTCTTCGTTTTTATACACTTTTTTTTTTAAAAAAAATGGTTTGTCTCAGTAATGATGCATTTCTTGTTGTTTGTAACAACTTAGTAGGCAGCATGGTGTTTTCTTCTATTAGGTTTTGATTTTCATTTTGGTCTGACGTGTTTTTCATTCTGTATTTGCACTTACTAACCTGAGGATTCTGAGAGCGTTTTCTTTCTTTTTTTTTTTTCTTTCTTTTCTTTTCTTTTTCTTTTTTTTTTTTCTTTCCGTTTTTCACTTATGATTAGTGCTTTTTTTCCATTCCTCTCCCTTTTCCTCTGTTTTTAGATCACTTGTATTTTTTTGTTTGTTTTTCTTCATCATTGTACACATTTTCTATATTTACGTCATTCTCATGAATGTAACGTGATATATTATGACCTTGGGTTTAGCAAACTTACATTTTGGGGCTATGTTGGGAGCTCTCATGTTGGTTTTGTCGCCTCAATCTTGTTGTTTTTTAGGGGGAGGGGTGTCTTTTTATGAGAGGGGAGGGGGCGGCTTCATAAGGCGTTACATTCAGTCTACGTTCATTCCAGTAACATACTGACAAAGGAATAGACAGTAGCATGTACATGCAGAATCCATAAGTTAGGTAAAACCTCATGACTTTGCCAACACGAAAGCTTAAGCTTTATGGGCAAAGGCTTATGTATGATCATTTTGGACTTTTTTTTCTGCATGTGTCACATGTCGTCAGCAGCGTCAGTGCATATGAAATTTAATTCCAGTCACTGAAACACTGTCTCGGGAAAACTGAAACTGATTTGAGTGAAAACATTGACAGTTTCCTTGTGAAATAGATGAAATTGGCCAATATGTGTTTAAGGCTAAGAATGGAATGGATGAAATTAGCCAATATGTGTTTAAGGCTAAGAATGCTATAGATTAAATTAGCCAATTCGTCTTTGAGGCTAACAATGAAATAGATGAAATCAGTCAATTCGTCTTTGAGGCGAACAATGGAATAGGTGAAATTAACCAATACGTCTTTAAGGCTAAAAATGGAATAGATGAAACTAGCCAATACCTGTTTATGGCTAAGAATTGAATAGATGAAATTGGCCAATATGTGTTTAAGGCTAAGAATGGAATGGATGAAATTAGCCAATATGTGTTTAAGGCTAAGAATGCTATAGATTAAATTAGCCAATTCGTCTTTGAGGTTAACAATGGAATAGATAAAATCAGCCAATTCGTCTTTGAGGCGAACAATGGAATAGGTGAAATTAACCAATACGTCTTTAAGGCTAAAAATGGAATAGATGAAACTAGCCAATACCTGTTTATGGCTAAGAATTGAATAGGTGAAATTAGCCAATATGTCGTTGAGCCTAAGAATGGAATAGATGAAATTAGTAAACACGTCTTTAAGAATACAGGTGAAATAGATGAACTTAGACAATATGTATTTTAAGGCTAAGAATGGAATAGACGAAATTAATCAATATGTCTTTAAGGCTAAGAATGGAAGAGGTGAAATGAGCCAATATGTTTTTAAGGCTAAAAATGCAATAGATGAAATTAGCCAATACGTCTTTAAGGCTAAGGATGGAATTGATAGAATCAGTCAGTATGTCATTAAGGCTAAGAATGAAACAGATGAAAGTAGCCAATATATGTTTAAGGCTAACTTTGGAATAAATGAAATTAGCCAATACGTGCTTAAGCCTAAGAATGGAATAGGTGAAATTAGCCAATACGTCTTTAAAAATAAGAATGAAATAGATGAAATTAGCCAATGTGTCTTTAAGGCTAAGAATGGTATAGATGAAATTAGCAAATACGTCTTTAAGGCTAAGAGTGAAATAAATGAACTTGGACAATACGTATTTTAAGGCTAAGAATGGAATGGATGAAACACATCAATATGTCTTTAAGGCTAAGAATGAAATAACTGAAATGAGCAAATTCGTGTTAAAGGCTAAGGATGGGATTGATAAGATTAACCAATGTGTGTTTAAAACTAAGAATGGAATGGATGAAACGAGGAAGCACGTGGTAAAGATAAAGTGTGGAACAGATGAAAATAGGAAATCCGTATATATGTGGTACAAATCCAATTTATTAAATTCGCCGTATTATTTGTCTCTCTGCAATAAGAGTCAACAAACGGTATATTGACAGATTTGAAAAGAGAAATAGGGAGTGAGAGAGAGAGAGAGGGAGAGAGAGAGAGGAATGTGAGAAAGGGAGAGAGAAGGGAATGAGAGAGAAAGGGTGGGGTAGGGGGAAAGGAACGAAGAAGAGGGAGAGAGGGAGTGAATGCAAGAAGAGAAAGAAAGTCACGTGAAAGGTTTCTAACCTGCACAAATCAATACCAGTTCTGCAAGTCATCTTTTGCCTCTGGCGCCGATGTTTATCATTATTATTTTTATTAGTAGTATTTTTTTAAATGGCAACAGCAGAGGGGCATCCAGGAGTCATGACCTTGATGCCCCCTTAGAGTGTCAGGAGTTTAGGGCCGAAACTTGTTTGACGGGGGTTTCTCCTCTGAGGACCTTCTGCTGTCTGGCTCTTCCCAGAGTTTCTTACTACTGACTGCAAGTCATTGTTTGCCTCTGGCACCTATTATTTTATTATTATTATTTTTATTATTATTATTATTATTATTATTATTATTATTATTATTATTATTATCATAATCATTGTTGTTGTTGCTATTGTTGTTGTTTTATTATTATTATCATCATCATCATCATTATCATCATTAGTAGTAGTAGTAGTAGTTTCAGCATTATTATTATCAGCATTATTATCATAATTATCTCACGGGTGTTGCGTGCAGCAAGATTGAAATGTCCCTAAAACGCCAAAGGTTTCTGCTTACTTCACAAAAGCTGTAGCGTATCAAAACGTGACTACGAAGTTGTAAGTGCACACACGGTCGATAGCCAGTTCTAGACATTCTCACTAACAACTCTACACTCACGACACTCTCTGGATCCACGACCTACTTCTACGACATCAAGTTTTTACCTTCCATCCCCCAACCCAACCTTACCTTCCATTCACCCTCCTCTTAAAAAGATGAAAGCTTGGGGGGGGGGGGGAGGGTAAAAACAAAACACAAAGAAAAGGAAAAAGTTGACAAGATGGACAAACCGTTCAAACAATCTCTCGTTTTACATTCATATTCATATTCAAATCTATATTCATATTCATATTCAAATTCATATCTATAGTCATATTCTTATTCATAGTCATATTCATATTCATATTCATGTCTTTCGTCAAAGCGGATTTACCATGTGAAACCCGGGCTGCTCTCCCCTTTGAAAACACCGTGCAGCGCCACCCAATTTCTTTTTTTTTTTTTTAACCAAGACTTCCGAAAGGCAAGAAGGCTGAGTGACTTTCAAGGGTAGGGACCTGGGAAATCAGCCTGTCTCTTCCTCCAATATTTTTATACCATGACAGCTGGGCGAATGCCCTGCTCTTCACGATTTTCAATTGCGTGGGATCTTTAGCGTGCGCAGGCCAGAAGGCACACGGGTCCTACCCGTTTTTTTTGTCCCCTTCCGAAG
>JAPXFY010000020.1:65465422-65485422 GCA_030674185.1 Monoplex corrugatus
AGAAAAGCACAGTGCAAATGGTTCCGACATTACTTCAAATATTAGATGGATAATTAAGTTATGCACATTAATGTATTCCAGATTCAATTCAATTCAATTCAAGTCAGCATTCCTGTATCAGTGTGCATTGGGAAATCTGAATGTACTGACGTTGGACTCGTTCCACGTGTGTGTCATTCTCATATCTACGTAACCCTTTGACTCCAGCACCCTACCCACCAGCAGCGAAAACGTAACCCTTTGACTCCCTCGCCTTATCCACCAGAGGACGCTGGTGGATGAGATGAGGGAGTCAAAGGGTTAAGTTTTTGTTTTGCTAGAATGATTCACAATGCAGGATGGCTGGTGAACAGGGTGCGGGAGTCAAAGGGTTAAGTTTTTTCTTTGCTAGCATGGTTGACAATGTAGGGTGCTGGTGGACAGGGTGCGGGAGTCAAAGGGTTAAGTTTTACCTTTGCTAGCATGATTGACAATGTAGGATGCTAGTGGACAGGGTGCGGGAGTCAAAGGGTTAAGTTTTTGCTTTTCTAGCATGGTTGACAATGCAGGATGGCTGGTGAACAGGGTGTGGGAGTCAAAGGGTTAAGTTTTTGCTTTGTTAGCATGGTTGACAATGTAGGATGCTGGTGGACAGGGTGCGGGAGTCAAAGAGTTAAGATTTTGCTTTGCCAGAATGGCTGACAATGCAAGATGCTGGTGGACAGGGTGCGGGAATCAAGGGGTTACGTTTTTTTTCTTTGCATTGCTAGCATGGCTGACAATACAGGATGCAGTTGAACAAGGTGCGGGAGTCAAAGGGTTAAGATTTTGCTTTGCTAGCATGGCTGACAATGCAGGGTGCCGGTGGACAGTGTGTGGGAGTCAAAGGGGTTAAGATTTTGCTTTCCTAGCATGGCTGACAATGCAGGATGCCGGTGAACGGGTATGCCGGAGTCAAAGGGTGAAATATGTCCGGAATAGCTGTTGGAATCAACAGTTGTTAAGAGGGTGTCGTCTCGCACTTGGAGCTAAAAAAAGAAATCTTCCGCCTCTTTGTGATTGTGTATTTTGTGGATATGACCTACAGTGTTAATGTATCGTCCCTCTTTGTTTATGGCTGTTTTACTGAGAGTTTTACAAAGAGAACACCCGGTAGGCCCATGGAGAACATACAGTATTAGACGGACTTGCAGGGTGGCTGAGGACAGAGAGGGTGGAAGATGTAGTTGCAGCGACAAAGGATAGATTCGTACGAAGAGCTATGATCGCCTAGTGCCATGCGGCAGGGCACATGATGATGATGATGATGATGATGATGGTGATGATGATGATGATGATGATGACTAAGCGTTCAAGATTCGCCTGTTGAGGTGAAACTCAGTTTAGATGTCACAAACCGTTACATCAGGGGTACTGCTAAGGACAACTCACACACACACACACACACACACACACACACACACACACACACACACACACACACACACACACACACACACACACACACACACACACACAAACACACACTCTCTCTCTCTGTCTCTGCCTATCTCTCTCTCTCTCTCTCTCTCTTTCTCTCTCTTTCTAACACTCACTCACTCTAATACTCACACACACATAGTCACACGTGATGATAATATGAAAATATGTAATAATAATAATAATAATCCCATTTGTACAGTTCAAATACTCCAAGTTAAAGTATGCCTTTTGCACTCTACATAGTCTGAGGAAAGAACAGTTGATTTAAAATGGAATGTGCGAGTGTATGTGTGTGCGTGTGTGTGTGTTTTCTGTCTGCCTATCTGTCTGTGTCTGTGTCTATGTGTGTGTGTTGCATTTCTGTGCGTGTGTGTTTTGTTTTTGCATTCTGAACAGTGAATGAGAGAGCGAGACAGAGGGAGGTTGGGAGGGAGACAGAGAAAGGGAGGAGGAGGATGAAGAGGAGAGACAGACAGACAGACAGACAGACAAACGAACGGACAGACAGGCAGGCAGAGATAGAGAGAGACGGAAACAGACAGATGGACAGATAGAGACAGACAGAAACAGAGACAGAGACAATGCACTCTGTCAAGTACAGACGTCTCTCTCTCTCTCCCTCCTTACCCCCCACCCCCACCCCCCACCCTTCACCCTCTTTTTCTCATTTTCAAGTTTTCCGCCTTTGGTAAGACTCCCCCCCCCCCCCCCCCTTTTGTTGAGGAAAAGGCAAAGTTGAAGAACAGCATAAAAACCAACGTATGGCAAATATTTCGAAATGAGGTCGAGGCCGTGGTAGGTGAAGTAGAGCAGCCAGCAGGTATTAAACGGTTTATCGATCCCTTCCTTCATAACCCAAGCCGTCTCTGTTAACACGCGATAACTTGCCGGGTGCACATTACCTTTGCTGGTTAATTGGAGACGGGGGGGGTAGGTGTGTGGGGGGGGGGGGTAGGGGAGGGGGAGTTCAGAGGGAGGTGAGGGGAGAAGAGAGGAGGGAGGGAGAAAAAAGGGGGAGATGTTTAGAATTGGAGTTGAGTCTACAAGATGGATTTTTTTTTAACCCTGCTAGCAAAACAAAAAAACTTAACCCTTTGACTCCCGCACCCTGTCCACCAGCATCCTGCATTGTCAACCATGCTAGCAAAACAAAAAACTTAACCCTTTGATTCCCTCACCCTATTTACCAACTTCCCGAACGAAGCTGGTGGATATGGTGAGGGAGTCAAAGGGTTAAGTTTTTGCAGTTGGTGGTTAAGGTGCGGGGAGTCGAAGGGTTAAGTTTTTGCAGCCGGTAGTTAAGGTGCGGGAGTCAAAGGGTTAAAAGACGTTCATCACGCTCAGACAATTCCGTTTTGCGCTTGACCCAGTCTATCGTCTGTTTGTCTGGCAGACGCCTTACGCCTGTGCAAAAGCCTTGGGGATGGTAAGGTCTTAGAATTGGATGGGGGAGTGGAGGTTGGGGTTGGACCAGGATTTATGAAACACTAAGCTGACACCAGCAGTGTGACTGGAAGCCTTCAGATGGCAACGGGTAGGCCAGTTCCTGTGCTGTGTGCTGGGATTGAACTCAAGACGTTAAACCTTGAGTCTACGGATCTTGTTACAAGAACCAACTGGCCAGCCCGCTGTTAGTGAAAGACGGATGGAGGGGGGGGGGGGGAGGGAGGGGAATGTGTGTGTGAGTGGGGGGGGGGGAGTTGAAAGAAAAGTTACTTCTGAGCTGTCTAAAACAAATTACCTTCGCTGGAACCAGTCGCCGTTGGTGTAGTGGTTAACGCAACGGATTACCGACTGGAACGTTGTGTTGGTTCGAATCCTCATCAGTACCATCAAAATCGTTGTGGGATTTTTCGGCTCTAACCGGCGCCTACCCAGAGTTGGGCGTGTTATGGGCTCATTGGGAAGACTGGAACCACACAGTCGAGTCTCATCCACTTCGCGGATGCGTCATTGAGGGTGTTGCTCAATTTTTCTGATCAACACCGCAGGTGTCTGTATCTCTCGAGCCTGGTTGACGCCAGGATATATTATGATAGTAAGCGTAGAGTACAACCCTGTCACGCAGTCTCAATCCTAGATGAAACTCCATGGCATCATGATCATCATCCACATCGACATCATCATCATCATCGCTTTATAAAAACTGTTTCAGCTTCTGTGGCTATTAAAGTGGCGTAGAAAATGAGACGAGAAAAAAAAATTACCTTCTTTGATATTCCATCTTTTGACTTCCTGTTACAAAGAAATAAGGCGAAAGGAGGACTTCTAAGACAAATTAAGACAAAAGGCAAAAGGAAGGCAATATGCAAAATTAAGTGAACAGAAGACCTTTGATACAATTCAAAATAATAGGAAGACTTATCTTACAATACAAATACAGGCGAAAGGCATGCTAATAATACAGATTTTGCTTTTATTACAAATTCAGGCAAAAGGATGATTTTGAATCAAGTTAAGACAAAAGGAAGGCTTTTATTAGTTTTAATACAAGGTAAGCGAAAGTTTGACTTTGAAATACAAAAAAGACAAAAGGGTGCCTTTTAACACAAAAAAGACAAAAGGATGCCTTTTAATACAAAATAGACAAAAAGATGCCTTTCAATACAAAAAAGACAAAAAGATACCTTTCAATACAAAAAAGACAAAAAGATACCTTTTAATACAAAAAAGACAAAAAGATACCTTTTAACACAAAAAAGACAAAAAGATGCCTTTCAATACAAAAAAGACAAAAAGATACCTTTTAATACAAAAAAGACAAAAAGATACCTTTTAATACAAAAAAGACAAAAGATACCTTTTAATACAAAAAAGACAAAAAGATACCTTTTAATACAAAAAAGACAAAAAGATACCTTTCAATACAAAAAAGACAAAAAGATACCTTTTAATACAAAAAAGACAAAAGATACCTTTTAACACAAAAAAGACAAAAAGATACCTTTTAATACAAAAAAGACAAAAAGATACCTTTTAATACAAAAAAGACAAAAAGATACCTTTCAATACAAAAAAGACAAAAAGATACCTTTTAATACAAAAAAGACAAAAGGATGCCTTTTAATACAAAAAGACAAAAAGATACCTTTCAATACAAAAAAGACAAAAAGATACCTTTTAACACAAAAAAGACAAAAAGATACCTTTCAATACAAAAAAGACAAAAAGATACCTTTTCAGCAAAAGATCTTTTAACAAAAGACAAAAAGATACCTTTTAATACAAAAAAGACAAAAAGATACCTTTCAATACAAAAAAGACAAAAAGATACCTTTTAACACAAAAAAGACAAAAAGATACCTTTTAATACAAAAAAGACAAAAAGATACCTTTCAATACAAAAAAGACAAAAAGATACCTTTCAATACAAAAAAGACAAAAAGATACCTTTCAATACAAAAAAGACAAAAAGATACCTTTCAATACAAAAAAGACAAAAAGATACCTTTCAATACAAAAAAGACAAAAAGATACCTTTCAATACAAAAAAGACAAAAAGATACCTTTCAATACAAAAAAGACAAAAAGATACCTTTCAATACAAAAAAGACAAAAAGATACCAAACAAAAGGTACTTTCAATACAAAAAAGACAAAAAGATACCTTTCAATACAAAAAAGACAAAAAGATACCTTTCAATACAAAAAAGACAAAAAGATACCTTTTAATACAAAAAAGACAAAAAGATACCTTTCAATACAAAAAAGACAAAAAGATACCTTTTAATACAAAAAAGACAAAAAGATACCTTTTAATACAAAAAAGACAAAAGGGTGCCTTTTAATACAAAAAAGACAAAAGGATGCCTTTTAATACAAAAAAGACAAAAGGATGCCTTTTAATACAAAAAAGACAAAAGAAAGCCTTTTAAAACTAAGAAAGGCAAGAGGAAGACTTTTGATACAAAAAGGACAAAAAGAAGACTTAAACACAGATTAAGCAAAAGGAAGGTTCTTAATATAAAGTGAGACAAAAAGGAAGGCTTTTAATAAAAAGTAAGGCGAAAGGAAGACGTTTATTACAAAAACGACAAAAAGAAGACGTGCAACACAAAAAGACGGAAAAGGGACTATTTAGACAAAACAAAAAACAAAAAAAGAAAGAAAAGACAGCGGGAAGACTTTCATTGCTAAATAGACAAAAGGAAGACTTCGATACAGATTGAGGCAAAAAGAAGGCTTCTGATACAAAGTCAAACAAAACGGAAGATTTTAATACAACTTTAGATGCAAATTCCGTCAAAAGAAGGTTTTTAATACAAACTAAAACAAAGGCAAGACTTTTGGTACAAATCAAGACGAAAAAAAAAAGCTAGCACTACACATCAAAGCGAAAGGCATTCTTTCAATACAAATTTAAGCGAAAAGAAGACTTTTTAATACAAAAACAATGCGAAGGACATTATTTGGTTACATTGGACATAAGCAACGTTCAGTATGTTGTACTCAGCATGCGATCCTTCAGTCTCAGTGAACTCATGCACACACAGTCAGAGACTCACCGAACACCAGCACACAGGCACAGACAGTAAGCACACAGCTTAAGAGACGCTCTCGAAAAGCTTCAAACATATTACATGGATGCCACTCTTCCGTCTGGGTGACGGAAATCCGTTTTCTCGGCAATGCCCCAGACGGAAATTCCGTTTTTTCATTTTCGTTATTCAAAAAAAAAAAAAAAGGGGGGGGGGGGGGGGGGGGGGGAATTAGTTGAATCGGCGGTATTATGACCGAAGCAGCACTGTAGCAGACGACCGGAAATGAGGAAGCGCTCTCTATCGTTGAAGACAACACAGGTCCAGCGATCTTTGTTAGGCTACACACATCACTTACGTCGCACCATTGTGCTGCTAGTGCCTTCAAGCGAAAAAGTTTTCCAGTTAGCCTGATTTTCAGTTTTTTTCAGATTTTCAAAGTGTCACCCTTGATATTATGTTACACATTTTAAAGTTTAATGTGTGGCAAAGACAGAAAAGAAGAGGCATGTTTGAAGCGTTCAGTAAACTTAACGCATACTGGGTTATGATCAGATATAACCTTATGTAATCAAACATTAACGAAAATCTTATACTGTCCGCGCTGCAGATTGTTTGGATAGTTTAGAGTTTGGTTTGATCAGAAGGGATTCGTGGCACTCAGGAAATTCCATGAGTTTCACCCAGTTTACTATTTATGTTATCTGGCAAACTCCTTGAGCTTGCGCAAAACTCCATGTTCTAGCTAGGTCTTGAACACAAACACACACATACACACACACACGTGCACATACTCTCACACACACATACACACACAAACACACACACAAAAATAACACGCACACAAACACGCGCGCGCGCACACACACACACAAATACACACACAAACACACGCATACACAAACACACACACACACACGTACATACACACACACACACACACGTATATACACACACACACATATACACACACACACACGTACACACACACACACACACAATCACAAAAGCCTGTTGCCCACCAGAGAATGGAACCCCAGCCCTTGTATTATGAGCATGACTCTGATAACTGAGTTAATGGACCCCTGAAAAATCTGTGACATCGCCCAAGGACCGAATACTCAACCCTTCCGTCATAAGCATGACATCTCGGGGCCGGCCACTTATGAAGACCGTGGCATACCGAGGTTTGAAACCATAACCAGACAGATAGATTGTAAACGCTGCACTGTAAATTGCCTATGGGTTTGTTGTTGTTGTTGTTGCTGCTGCTGTTCCTGCTGTTCCATTGCCCATGAATTCATTTTGGTTGTTGTTGTGTTGTTATATTGCCCATGGGTTCATATTGGTTGTTGTTGTTACATTGCCCATGGGTTCATTTTGGTGTTGTTGTTGTTACATTGCCCATGGGTTCATTTTGGTTGTTGTTGTTGTTGTTGTTACATTGCCCATGGGTTCATTTTGGTTGTTGTTGTTGTTGTTACATTGCCCATGGGTTCATTTTGGTTGTTGTTGTTATATTGCCCATGGGTTCATTTTGGTTGTTGTTGTTGTTGTTGTTGTTGTTACATTGCCCATGGGTTCATATTGGTTGTTGTTGTTGTTGTTATATTGCCCATGGGTTCATTTTGGTTGTTGTTGTTGTTGTTACATTGCCCATGGGTTCATTTTGGTTGTTGTTGTTGTTGTTATATTGCCCATGGGTTCATATTGGTTGTTGTTGTTGTTGTTACATTGCCCATGGGTTCATTTTGGTTGTTGTTGTTGTTATATTGCCCATGGGTTCATTTTGGTTGTTGCTTGTTGTTGTTACATTGCCCATGGGTTCATTTTGGTTGTTGTTGTTGTTATATTGCCCATGGGTTCATTTTGGTTGTTGTTGTTGTTATATTGCCCATGGGTTCATTTTGGTTGTTGTTGTTGTTACATTGCCCATGGGTTCATTTTGGTTGTTGTTGTTGTTATATTGCCCATGGGTTCATTTTGGTTGTTGTTGTTGTTACATTGCCCATGGGTTCATTTTGGTTGTTGTGTTGTTGTTATATTGCCCATGGGTTCATTTTGGTTGTTGTTGTTGTTATATTGCCCATGGGTTCATTTTGGTTGTTGTTGTTGTTATATTGCCCATGGGTTCATATTGGTTGTTGTTGTTGTTATATTGCCCATGGGTTCATTTTGGTTGTTGTTGTTGTTATATTGTCCATGGGTTCATTTTGGTTGTTGTTGTTGTTATATTGTCCATGGGTTCATTTTGGTTGTTGTTGTTGTTATATTGCCCATGGGTTCATTTTGGTTGTTGTTGTTGTTACATTGCCCATGGGTTCATTTTGGTTGTTGCTGTTGTTGTTATATTGCCCATGGGTTCATTTTGGTTGTTGTTGTTGTTATATTGCCCATGGGTTCATTTTGGTTGTTGTTGTTGTTATATTGCCCATGGGTTCATATTGGTTGTTGTTGTTGTTATATTGCCCATGGGTTCATTTTGGTTGTTGTTGTTGTTATATTGTCCATGGGTTCATTTTGGTTGTTGTTGTTGTTATATTGTCCATGGGTTCATTTTGGTTGTTGCTGTTGTTGTTATATTGCCCATGGGTTCATTTTGGTTGTTGTTGTTGTTGTTGTTACATTGCCCATGGGTTCATTTTGGTTGTTGTTGTTGTTATATTGTCCATGGGTTCATTTTGGTTGTTGTTGTTGTTGTTGTTATATTGCCCATGGGTTCATTTTGGTTGTTGTTGTTGTTATATTGCCCATGGGTTCATTTTGGTTGTTGTTGTTGTTATATTGCCCATGGGTTCATTTTGGTTGTTGTTGTTGTTGTTGTTGTTACATTGCCCATGGGTTCATTTTGGTTGTTGTTGTTGTTGTTGTTACATTGCCCATGGGTTCATTTTGGTTGTTGTTGTTGTTGTTGTTACATTGCCCATGGGTTCATTTTGGTTGTTGTTGTTGTTGTTGTTACATTGCCCATGGGTTCATTTTGGTTGTTGTTGTTGTTGTTGTTACATTGCCCATGGGTTCATTTTGGTTGTTGTTGTTGTTGTTGTTATATTGCCCATGGGTTCATTTTGGTTGTTGTTGTTGTTATATTGCCCATGGGTTCATTTTGGTTGTTGTTGTTGTTGTTATATTGCCCATGGGTTCATTTTGGTTGTTGTTGTTGTTACATTGCCCATGGGTTCATTTTGGTTGTTGTTGTTGTTATATTGCCCATGGGTTCATTTTGGTTGTTGTTGTTGTTGTTATATTGCCCATGGGTTCATTTTGGTTGTTGTTGTTACATTGCCCATGGGTTTATTTTGGTTGTTGTTGTTGTTGTTGTTGTTACATTGTCCATGGGTTCATTTTGGTTGTTGTTGTTACATTGCCCATGGGTTCATTTTGGTTGTTGTTGTTGTTGTTGTTACATTGCCCATGGGTTCATTTTGGTTGTTGTTGTTGTTGTTACATTGTCCATGGGTTCATTTTGGTTGTTGTTGTTGTTGTTACATTGTCCATGGGTTCATTTTGGTTGTTGTTGTTGTTGTTGTTGTTACATTTTGCCCATGGGTTCATTTTGGTTGTTGTTGTTGATGTTGCTGCTGCTGTTTTTTTGTTGTTGTTGTTGTTGCTGTTGTTGTTGTTGTAAAGAAAGATGAAAAAAAGAAGGAAAGAAAAACACAGAAAATAATTAATTAAAAGTATACAAAAACAACATGTTCCACACTCTGCATGCAGCCAGGGTTCGTAAAGATGTTTTTTTTAATTGCCAGGCTGGTGGATAAAATTATCTAAAGCCATAATGGTTCCGGTTCCAGACGCCCCGAAATTAAGCATGAAATCAGGTGACTAGGCTCTTGGCGTGTCGAAATCGATGAATCACTACACACACACACACACACACACACACACACACACACACACACACACACACACACACACACACACACACACACTCTCTCTCTCTCTCTCTCTCTCTCTCTCTCTCTCTCATTCACTCCAGCACGTGCAGCTCGTCACTGCAGCGCTGACCTGGTTGCCGAGGGCATTATGCGTCATCCCTTTCCTGTGTCTGTGACAAATGCAATAACGAGAAAATAAATTTATGAACATTTTTTTTCAGCACCGTCATAGTGGTATCCTAAATATAAAAAAAAAAAAAAATTTCAGTAGGGAGTATCACAGTGGAATCAAAAATGAAAAGTATGTCGGTAGGGAGTATCACAATGGAATCAAAAATGAAAAAGTATGCCAGTAGGGAATAACAGTGGAATCAAAAATGAAAAAGTATGCCAGTAGGGAATATCACAGCGGAATCAAAAATGAAAAGTATGTCAGTAGGGAATATCACAGTGGAATCAAAAATGAAAAAGTATGCCAGTAGGGAGTGTCACAGTGGAATCAAAAATGAAAAGTATGCCAGTAGGGAGTATCACAGTGGAATCAAAAATGAAAAGTATGCCAATAGGGAGTGTCACAGTGAATCAAAAATGAAAAGTATGCCAGTAGGGAATATCACAGTGGAATCAAAAATGAAAACGTATGCCAGTAGGGAATATCACAGTGGAATCAAAAATGAAAAAGTATGCCAATATGGAATGTCACAGTGAATCAAAAATGAAAAGTATGCGAGGTGGGAGTATCTGTGAAATAAAAAATGAAAAGTATGCCAGTAGGGAGTATCACAGTGGAATCAAAATGAAAAAGTATGCCAGTAGGGAGTATCACAGTGGAATCAAAATGAAAAAGTATGCCAGTAGGGAGTGTCACAGTGGAATCAAAAATGAAAAGTATGCCAGTAGGGAGTATCACAATGGAATCAAAAATGAAAAAGTATGCCAGCTAGGAGTGTCACCGTGGAATCAAAAATGAAAAAGTATGCCAGTAGGGAATATCAGTGGAATCAAAATGAAAAAGTATGCCAGTAGGGAGTATCACAGTGGAATCAAAAATGAAAAGTATGCCAGTAGGGAATATCAGTAGAATCAAAAATGAAAAAGTATGCCAATAGGGAGTATCACGGTGGAATGAAAAAGTATGCCAGTAGGGAGTGTCAGTGGAATCAAAAATGAAAAGTATGCCAGCTAGGAGTATCACAGTGGAATCAAAAATGAAAAAGTATGCCAGTAGAGGGAATATCACAGTGGAATCAAAAATGAAAAAGTATGCCAGTAGAGGGAATATCAAAATGGAATCAAAAATGAAAAGTATGCCAGTAGGCAGTATCACAGTGGAATCAAAAATGAAAAAGTATGCCAGTAGAGGGAATATCAAAATGGAATCAAAAATGAAAAAGTATGCCAGTAGAGGGAATATCAAAATGGAATCAAAAATGAAAAGTATGCCAGTAGGCAGTATCACAGTGGAATCAAAAATGAAAAGTATGCGAGGTGGGAGTATCACTGTGAATAAAAAAAAAATGAAAAGTATGCCAGCTAGGAGTATCACAGTGGAATCAAAAATGAAAAGTATGCGGGGGGTAGGGGTGGGGGAGATATCACAGTGATATCGAAACATGGCCTACACAGGATCATAATTTATGAAGTCATTCCCATAGTCTCTCAGAAGCAGTTTCTCTATTGTTTTTAGAAGGACTGGGGTGAGACCACATTAAGTCATGTCCAAGGGTTTGATATCTGCGTCCGCATAGTTTAATTTTTCCTTCATGAAATCCTTTGTTATTCATTTTGTTGTTGTTGTTGTCCTCGTTTTTGTTTTACACTAAACAGACATCAACATACAGTGTGGTAACGAAAAATGATATCAATTCATATGAATAAGAAAAAGTATTGTTGACCTACGAACAACACCCACCCACCACTCAGAACATTTACAACAATATCGCATACACCGGAGGTTTCAAAGTGGACATCAAGATTTAAGTACATGACATAAAGATGAATTTGTTCACTATTGAGAAAACATTGGCATACAGTTGTTCCAATCAGCATTAAAAATATGCGAGTGAAAGTTTAATCTGGCCGGTTGGAGAGATAGATTTATTTCCCAGGTCCTTCCTCTTGAAGTCCAGTTAGCCCTCTTACCTTTCTGAAGTTCTGGTCAGAAAAAAGGAAGAAGAAAAAAGAATATGTTGGAACAGTGTGTGTGTGCGGGGGGGGGGTGTTTGTGTGTGTGAGAGAGAGACAGAGGAAGAATGTTGGTTTGGGTCAAGGGTCACACACCTTACTCCCCTGTTGTCGCCCTCCCCCACCCCCACCCCCACCCTTCCCCCAGCTCCCTCTCATTTTGCGTGTTCTTCAAGCCCTGGAGGTTTCGTCACTGTTGGTTACGTGATTGCTTTGGTGAATGATCAGAGTGTGCGCCTTGATTTGATTTTTGAATCACGATTTGGTGCCTTATAAATGCCATCCAAATCAGCAGCAGCAGCAGCAGCAGCAGCATCATCATCATAGCTCATGGATTTATGTGCTTGTGCCATGATCACCATATATATGGCACCTGTGACGTTATTGCACATGGAATTCATTCCGAACGCGAAACGTCATCTTGAGAAACTGAAATGTCATCATCATCACCACCACCATCATTACTATTATTATTATTATCATTAATAGTAGTAGTAGTAGTAGCAGCAGTAGTACTGTTATTATCATCATCATCATCATTATTATTATTATTGTTACTACTATTATTATTTTCAATATTATTATTATTGTTATTATTATTATTATTACCATTATTACTATTATATTATTGTTATTAATCAAGTCAGTTACAATAGAATTCGTTTCTATTCCCTGAAACCGACACACATAACACATAATTGTGACTACCGAGAACAGTGCTAAGCAGGAATGGTTTATATACCAGTCACTGTTCAAATTGCCAGCTTTTCTGATCAGCTGACTTCACAGTCCGTCGACATAGCAGAGAAAAAGAGAAGTTATGACAGACAAACTGTATTCTAGGTGTCATCCTGATTCACCTGTTGGCGATTTGCCTAATCCCCCGATTCAGCTACCTCACACTTATTATTACCAGTTGACCTGTGTAACCGGTGAAAAACTACGTATCAACACACGTTGTACGCACGCATACATATTTTAACACTCATCCACGCGTGGATTGTTTGTACGCTTGTGCCTGTTGCATTTGTTTGAGAGAGAGAGAGAAATGGGGGAGACAGAGAGAAAGAGGAGAGAAAGGGAGGGAGAGATGGAGAAAGAGAGGGAGAGAGAGACAGAGGGGGAGAGAGCGGCAAAGAGGAAGGGAGAGACAGAGGGGGAGAGACTGACAGAGAGAGAGAGAGGGAGACAGAGAGAGGGAGACAGACTGAGAGAGAGGGAGATAGACTGAGAGAGAGGGGGAGAGACAGACAGATAGAGGGGGAGACAGACAGGGAGAGAGACAGATAGAGAAGGGGAGAGACAGACAGAGGGAGAGAGACATACAGACAGACAGAGAGAGGGAGAGAGACAGAGAGAGGGGGAGAGGCAGACAGAGAGAGGGGGAGAGACAGAGGGAGACAGAGATAAACAGAGAGACGGAAACTGACAGAGAGAGAGAAGGGAGACAGACAGACAGAGAGAAGGAGAGACAGACAGACAGAAAGAGAATGAGAGAAGGCGGTAGAGAGAGGCCAGGAAGTAGACGAAACGGGACTGAGTCAAATGTTCAAGGGGCCATTAAGATGACCGCGCCATCAAAGAATAGGCAAAAGTGGGAATAGGTGACTTGGACATGCTCCGTGTTCTATACATCGTCAAACGAAGAGGTCAGCAGTGCAAAGTGTTTCATGCTGTTGTTAAGGTGAGGACAGGTCAATATGCGGTCAGAAAAAAAATAATTTCGAGGTTCAGTCAGGATGTAAAGAATGACACGACTTTAGTGATAACTATAGAGTCGAAATCAAACACAACATTTTCGAATGTTCTGAGACTCCATTTGAGTAAGGTATGCATATCACAAACGTTTTTCTCTTATGATGATATGTGTATAGATAGATAATTATAAGATAAAACTGATAGGCACAAAAACATCAGAAATATAGAATAGTACGTTCCTTTTTCTCTCACATAGTTACGAATAAGAAATCGTTAGGACATATTTTCCTTTTTTTCGGAATTTTCATATATGATGAGATTTCATAACTTTTCCTTTTGATTATATTTTTGGAATCCTGGCTTATCATGGGGTCTTGCGTGGTCAAATTATCCTGGGAATAATACAAAATCAGTGGAACTTATTTTGATAATGAAGTAAACAGGATTCACGTACTGACAGTTAATGAGAGCAAAAATTCAGAATTAAAAGCAAACAAAGAGCAAAACAAGAAGGGAAAAGAAGTTGGTTGCCTGTACCTACCACTATCTGTATCCTCTTTACTCTTTAGCTCATGTTGTCATGATGTGTGTTCTTTTTCGTTTCGTCTCTTCATTCAACTTTAGTTTTGTGTTAGTCCTTAGACTCCCTCAGCCTATTCACCAGCTTCCACTAGAAAGTTGGGCAGATAGCTTCCACTTGCTGGTAGATAGGCTGAAAAATGTTGGTGAATAGCTTGAAGGAGCAAAAAATGTTTTCAGTTTTAAAACTCATTTACTTCGTTTCACGTTTGTCTATCTCTTTCGTTTTTTCGTTTTTGTTTTTTGGTTTTATTTTATTTTAGTTTTAGTTTTCTTTTACCGTTTTCTTTTCCTATTAGACGATGTTTTGTTTGTGAAGCAACGATTAATGTCGTTAGAGACTCCCCTGGCTTGGCTCACACTCACATACCCTTTTCTGTTGCAACTTCCTGTTAACCGCCTGCGTTCAGTCGTCACCCGTAAGTCAACCTTGCCTCATTGTCTTCTCTGCTCTGACGTCATGGGTTTCTGTGCTCTGACGTCATTGTTTTCTGCTTTGACGTCATTGTTTTCCACCTCTGACGTCATTGTTTTCTGCTTTAACGTCATTGCTTTCTGCACTGACGTTGGCAGGTTTGTCCTCCAACTCTGACGTCAGTAGTATGTATATGTGTCTGTGGTGGTATTGTTGTCTGCATACATACTATACATTGTTGTGGCTCTGTCCTTTGAGTTTTGCTGTCAACTATGTGAGTTAGATCGACAGGTTATTCTCTGTCTGAATGTCTGTCCATCTGTCTGTCTACCTCTCAATCGCTCTCTATCTATCTATCTATCTATCTATCTATCTATCTATCTGTCTATCTATCTATCTATCTATCTATCTATCTATTTATATCTAATCTCTCTCTCTCTTTCTCTCCCCTGTCTCTCTCTCTCTTTCTCTCTCTCTCCCCTGTCTCTCTTTCTCTCTCTCCCCTGTCTCTCTCTCACTCTCTCTCTCTCTACATTTCCTGTCGTCTCTGTCTTTGTACACAAACAAGTTCACAGGAATGGTCGTGCATTTGGAGGTCACAAAAAGATGTTTAAATTTTCAGACACGAAACTGTGACCTCATTTCAAGGTTACAAAACAGATACCTATTCTCAAGGTCAGCAAAACGGTGGCCGGCTTTCAACGTCACAGAAATGGTGGCCCAATTTCAAGGTCATATATCTGTGTACCGTTTTAAACGTCACAAAAATGGTGGGCCGAATTCAAAGTCACAAAACTGTGTACCGTTTTAAATGTCACAGAAATGGTGTCCCAATTTCAAGGTCACAAAGCTATGTACCATTTTGAAAGTCACAAAAACGGTGGCCCAATTTCAAGGTCACAAAACTGTGTTACGTTTCAAGCATCACATTACTGGTGGCCCAATTTCATGATCACAAAACTGTGTACCGTTTTAAACGTCATCAAAACGGTGGTCCCAATTTCAAGGTCACAATTCTGTATTCCATTTTTAACTTCACAAAAATGGTGGCCTGATTTCAAGGTCACAAAACTGCGTACCGTTTTAAATGGTCACATTAATGGTGGCCCAATTTCAAGGTCACAAAAATAGTTGACCAATTTCAAGGTCACAAAAATGGTGGGCCCCCATTTCAAGGTCACAAAGCTGTGTCCTATCTCCAGAGTCATAAAAATGATAGTCTGTGTTCTGTGTCATGGACCACCAGAGGCTCATTTTGGCTGTCTTGTGTTCAGGGTCACAAAACGTAGGCCAAACGTATGGATGAGGTTGCAAGTATGTGGCCTGAGCTTTGCTTTGTGATTATACCCCCTGTGTCACTATGTATTCACTGAATGGTTCTCTCCTTGCTTGTTGTATATTGGCACATGCGCGCTGTTTTGTGTGTGTGAATGTGTGTGTGAAAATGTGTGTGTGTGTGTGTGTTTGGCACGTGCGTGTGCATTGTGTGATAATCTCTATCCAAATATGAATCGCATATTTTTCACCTTTTGTCCATAACCTGTGCCCTTATTTTGTTCGATGGCTTAAAATGGTTTCAACTGCTTCACTGTAACAATGAAAAGTGCGTAGGGCTCACCTCTCTAACTGCTGGAGCTTATTTTGCTGGCAATACCAAGATATTTAGCAGCATGATATAGAATTTAACGATTCATGGGCTGATGGCAGAGTTGTATACATAATACATACATACATAATACAGACATACATGATAAGTACATAATACATGCATGCATGCATACATACATACAAACATACATACATACATTCATACATACATACATACATACGTACATACATATGTACATGCATACATACATCCACATCTGTATCTGTATATGTCTCTCTGTCTCTATCTATCTAGCTAGCTAGCCAGCTATCTATACATATATACATATGTACATATATATACACACATACATACATACATACATGCATATACATACATACATACATACATACATACGTACGTACGTACATAAATCCATCCATAATCTATCCATCCATCCATACATACATACATTTATTCATACGTACAAACATACATATATATATATATACATACATACATACATACATACTTACATACATACATACTTACATACATACTTACATACATACATACTTACATACATACATACATACATACATACATATACAGACAGACAGACATTCAGACATATAATAGCATATGTTCGCGTTGTTTGCTGTTTTCTGTGTAAATACGTTCAGGTCTTATTACTGATTGTCAGCAACGAATTAATAAGACGTTTCAGAAAGATATCAAAACGATGAAATGTTAGCATTTTAGTTATTTTTTGAAAGCAGAAATGTTTGGTAGTCATGGTATTTACTAGTACTCGTAGAAATCACACAAAAGTGTATGGTGATATAGCAATTCGTCACCAATGTTTGCTACTCGTATTGTATAAATCTACAGTTTTGAAAAACAGAAAAACTAAACCTTACTTTTTGAGGGTGAAAATGGGGAGAAGGGAGAGTGAATAATGTTTGTCAATTTTGTGCAATAGGTCAATTTGTCTGTTTTGTGAAATAGGTCAATGTATCAACTTTGTGAAATAGGCTAATGTGTTAACTTTGTGAAGTAGGCTAAATGTGCCAACTTGGTGAAGTAGCCAAATGTGTCAACTTTGTGAAACAGGCTGATGTGTAAACAGTATGAAGTAAGCTAATGTGTCAGTGTGTCAATCCTGTGAAATAGGCTAATAGGTCAATTTTGTGAAGTAGGTCAATTCATCAACTTGTGAAATAGGTCAATGGGTCAGCTTTGTGAAATAGGCCGATGGGTCAGCGTTTTGAAATAGGTCAATGGGTCAACTTTGAAATAGGTCAATGGGTCAACTTTAAAATAGGTCAATGGGTTGACTTTGTGAAATAGGTCAATGGGTCAACTTTGTAAAATAGGTCAATGGATCAACTTTGTGAAAACGGTCAACTTTGCACAAATAGGCCAGGGTCAACTTTGTGAAATAGGTCAATGGGTCAACTTTAAAATAGGTCAATGGGTTGACTTTGTGAAATAGGTCAATGGGTCAACTTTGTAAAATGGGTCAACTTTGTGAAAACGGTCAACTTTGCACAAATAGGCCAGGGTCAACTTTGTGAAATAGGTCAATGGGTCAACTTTGTGAAATAGGTCAATGGGTCAACTTTGTGAAATAGGCCAATGGGTCAGCTTTTGAAATATGCTAACGTGTCAACTTTGTGAAATGCGTCAATGTTTCAACTTTGCCAAATAAACTAATGCGTCACCTTTGTGAAATAAGCTAATGTGTCAGTTTTGTGAAGAAGGCTAGTGTGTCAACTTTGTAAAGTAACGAGTTGGGTCAATTTTATGAAGAAGGCTAAATGTGTAAACTATGTGAAATAGGCTGATGTGTCAACATTATGAAGTGAGATAATGTGTCAGTCCTGTAAAATAGACTGATACGTCAACTTTTTGAAGTAGGTCAGTGCGTCAACTTTGTGAAATGCGTTACTGTGTCAATTTTGTGAAATAGACTATTGTGTCAACTTTGTGAAGTATGCTAATGTGTCAGTTTTGTGAGGTAGGTCATTGTGTCAATTTTGGGGGGGTGTAGGGAAATGTGAGAACTTTGGAAAGGCCAGTATGTTACCTTGACGAAAGTAAACAAATTTGTCAATTTTTGTGAAATCGGCTACGATGTCAACTTTGTGCAACAGGTGTTGCAAAACAGTGGGCCTTGAACACTTTTTTTGGCTGTGTGATTATTTCCTGTTGCATGTATGTCAACCGTAGTGGAACGCATGTTTTGTCGTTGTCCTGTCTTTGGATTCATATCTACCTGTATAATTATGTTTATCACGAGCTATTCTGCTGCTCCTCTTGCACGTAATGAAGTTGTTGCTGTTTTTTCTTTGTGTGTTTCAAAGCACAGTTAAGACTGAATGTATATAAATATATGTGTGTGTATGTATATGTATGTGTATATATAGATCTAATATTCTAATGTATAATTATTGTGTTTGTAAAGTGTGTGTCTTTTTATTTGTTTGTTTGCATGCAGCCTTTCAGCACTGTGTATTTCATTTATCTTTGTATCGAGTGTGTGGTATACTAATACTTTCACTGTCTGTCTGTCTGGCTGTTGCTGTGTCAGTATATATATATATATATATATATATATATATATATATATGTATATATGTATGTACATATATACATATATATATGTACATATACATATACATATATACACACATTATCACACGTTGATATTGAAGATAAAAAATGAATAAAATGATGACCATAATGATAATGATAATCAGTAATGATGATTATGATGATGACGACGACGATGAGGAATGACGACGATGATAATAATCATCACCATCATGACGATGATGATGATGATACATTATTATTATTATTATTATTATTATCATTATTGTTGTTTTTGTTGATATCATTATTACTGATGATGATGATGATGATGATGATGATGATGATGATGATGATGATGATGATGATGTTGATGATGATGATGATGGTTGAACAATACATCAGTCATCAACATAGTACTCTGTCATGGCTTGGTCTCCAACAACCAGCAACGTAGTGTGTGTGTGTGTGTGTGTGTGTGCGTGCGTGTGTGCGTGAGTGTATGTGTGTGTGCGTGTGTATATGTGTGCGTGCGTGTGTGTGTGAGTGTGTATGTGTGTGTGTGAATGTGTGTGTGGGTGTGTATATGTGTGCATGCGTGTGTGAGTGTGTATATGAGAGCGTGCGTGTGCGTGTGTGAGTGTGAGTGAGAGAGTGTGAGAAAGTGTGTGTGTATGTATGTGTGCGTGTGTGTGTGCAAGTGCGCACGTGTGTGTGTGTGTGTGTGTGTGTGTGTGTGTGCAAGCGCGTGCACTCACGGTGTTCGTGTGTATGGTGAAGATTTGTATTCATTTACGTTGTTTTGCTTCTTTTAGATTTCTGTGTTATGAGTAGTTCTTATTTGAGTTATTTTCTTTTGTGTTTTGCCATTATCTTTCACAATTAAGATACAGTTTTTATTTATTTATTTATTCCTTCATTTATTTATTTATTTATTTATTCATTTATTTATTTATTCATTCATTTTATTCATTTATTTATTTATTATTCATTTATCTATTTATTTATTCATTTATTCATTTATATATTTGTTTATTAATTATTTATTTATTTGTTCATTCATTCATTTGTTCATTCATGTACTTATTTCTTTATTCATTTGTTTGTTTATTAATATATATA
>JAPXFY010000020.1:65490422-65585422 GCA_030674185.1 Monoplex corrugatus
GTTCTCTAGTATTGTTTTAATCATCGTTTGGTGTGTGTGAACAGTTTGAAACCACAAAGGGCTTGTTGTGTTTTTGTATGCGTGTATTTGCTTATTATCAACAGACACAGCTTCTCAATGGTCGGGCAGAACACACACACATACCTGCACATATTAACCCTTTGACTCCCACACCCTGTCCACCAGCGTCCTGCGTTGTCAAAGGGTTAATTACATCAGCATCTGCTTATTTCGATGTGCATCAGCACACGGGCGTTTGTATGTGAAGTCACCAAAGTATACCTCTAAAATAAAATCATTTCGCTGTACTACGGTCTGCCGATGCTGTGGGAGTGTTAATATTCAAAATAAACCCCTAACTCCTACTACCTTTTTGTTTTTGGAATAATTTTCATGTTTTTTTTGCATTTTACTTGTTTCGAATGCACACTAGAATTCTAATCCAGAGATCTTGGGGTCGAATCCTGTCAGGGGGATGCCATGGCCTGGTTGCTGCCCGTCTTAATGTTTCCAACATTTTGGTGGTGTCAGATTAATGTTTCAAAGGTCCCTCTTCCCCCCGTCCCCCCTTCCCCCTCCGTTCCTCAGTTCAAGACCTTGCCAGCACATAGGGCTTTGCACAGGTTCAGGGAATCTGCCGGGTAATTGCTGGCAGAATTGGGTGGAGCGCATATGGACTCGTCCGAGTGTGATGAATCCCTCTTGAAGAAACTCCAAAAGATAAAGCCGTCTTAAGATATTGCGTAAATCTGGACATTTCGTATTCATGATTCAAGAATCGTAATATCATCAGAAAAATGCGGTAAACATATTGCGTCCTTCTGAAGGGAATTTGTACATCTGCGTTAACGATTGCACAACATGGTTGTATTCAGTTTTATATGGTGCTACAGTTACATCATTTTTTTTTTTGTTCGGTAGAAAGTATATCTTTGTGTTTATCGTTTGAAAGAAAAGCCAAGGACAGAGCACGATGTGACCCAGTGTTACAGTGTTCGGTACATTTCTTTTCCTTTGGTGCCCAACACTACGGCTTTTCGAAGAAAATTAACTTGGCATAGTAAACGTACTCTTCTGTCTCTGATTTTACGAATATGTGTTCCAAACTGAATATTCCTTCCCACCATTTGAAGCCTGCACTTGACAGTTGTACAGTTGACATACACGTTTTACGAGAGAAAAAATGAAGCTTAGTTTCTGTAACACAGACGATCAGCATATGTGTGCTGTTGCTTACTATCAAACTGTTGTTCTTTACATCTTTAAACGTCTGTTCACTTTTGTCTTTTTAGACAGAAAGACACCATTGTCCGTTAGTTCTTTTAAAGTCTGTTTATACATAAGGTTTTAGACAATACGAGACCATTGTCATTTTCTGATCCCAAGTTGTCACACAGATATTTTTGCCCGTTAGATCTAGTGAGGATACATAATTATACACTTCACAGATTCTGCCAACATACAATCCATCTGTTGGAATTCTGCATTCAGATCGGAATTTTTGACAAAAACACGCTTGAGTCGCCGCACGCTAAACATGTTGCATTTTGTCACAAGTTGATCAGAATGATTACAATTTTTTTCACGTAAACTGAAAACTAAAACTTCGAAAACAAAAGCAGTTAGATTGTGTGTAGAAACGTAGAGATTTGAACTGGTGGTTTCAGTCCTCTATTGCATATATACAGGGCTTGGGGTCTTTCCATTTCCAAACTTTGCATGACAAAATACCTTCTCCTTTGACCAACGAATGTATATGATTCATGTCTTGTTGTGGTGTTTGTGACGTGTCGGTGTGGATTTCAATAGGTGCTGATGTATTTATGAAATACACAGTCTTTATAGTTTACCGTTTTATATTGTGCCGTCAGTGTGTTTGTGTGTGTACATATATATATGTGTATATCGCCTGCCTTTTTGATTCAGTGAGTAGAATAAAGTATGGGAATTTATATGTAGAGTTTAAAACACTTTTTTTTTACAGCTATATGTAGAATTGAAGACACTATTACAGGAGAAAGCCACACGTGTCCGTTACGGTAATAGAATAGGCTGTAACATTTACATGTAGAGCCGGGTTGTTACGTGTTTCCCTGTAGTGGTTGTATTAAAGTGTTCCGACACAAGTATTAAATAATTAATCATGGCGGATGGTTACTTCGTGTGGATGTGAGTCTGTCCCCAACGTGTGAACTTCCATTTCATCTTCTATAGCTTTAACACTTTCACTCCCTCACCCTGTCTGCCAGCATCCCGCACCGACAGTCAGGACAGCAAAGCAAAAACTTAACCCTTTCACTCCCTCACCCTATCCACCAGCTTCCTGCACCTTTCACTCCCTCACCCTATCCACCAGCTTCCTGCATGCAGGAAGCTGGTGGATAGGGTGAGGGAGTGAAAGGGTTAAAGTTTTTGCAGCTGGCGGATAGGGTGCGGGAGCGAAAGGTTTTAACACCAACACATTTTGACACACTGCATTGATGCACGTAATATTTCTCTGTTTTGAACATCTTTTATTTTTAGTATAGATAACCACCAATCTTCGTCTGTGCGTTTGTTTCATGCTCCACGAAACTATTTACTAACAGGAAATGACGAAACAATAGAGTTAAATCAATCTACCTGCTGATGTCTGAATTGTGATGAGAGTTCTTTGCTGGAGACTGTACTGTGTCTAAGATGGCTTGTTTGTATGAGGGTTCTCACTGTAATCAGTCAATGGTTAGTAATCTCTGTGGTTCCATTCGAATATTTGCATAAGTGCATTCTGCTCATTTTCTTAAGTGGGGAGGGGGAAAGGATGATGGTGGCTTGTATGATGACAGCTGATTACAATCACTATTATCATATGATTATACAAACTAAAACGAAAGCTTTCAAAAAAAATCACGAGCTGATTAGTACGAATAACTATTGTTTATAGGGGAAAAAAATCATACATATAACTGAACGACTAAACAGCGGAGGAAAAGAAGAACAAGTGAACGAGTTTGTAGCTTTCTAGTCGAAAATTACTTGACAAAGGGGAATTAGAGCACCTGGTCACAACAGGAAAGCTGGAGGGAAAGAGAACACCAGGCAGACCCAGGGAGAAAATATTGGACGGACTTGCAAGGTGGCTGAGGACAGAGAGGGTGGAAGATGTTCTTGCAGCAACAAGGGATAGATGCATATGGAGGGCCATGATCGCCAACGCTATGCGGCAGGGTACTTGATGATGATGATGATGATGATGATGATGATGATGAAAGTTTTGAAGGGAATGCAGGCTGGTCGGTTATTTCGATAGAACCGTGGACTCGGGATCTGATATCTCGAGTTCAATCCCAACCCACAACATCGAAAAGTAGCCTGTTCGCTGCCCATCTTAAAGTTTCCATCATTCTGGTGCTGTCAGCTTACTGTTTCATAGGCCCACTGGCCTGTTCGCTGCCCATCTTAAAGTTTCCATCATTCTGGTGGTGTCAGCTTACTGTTTCATAGGTCCACTGGCCTGTTCGCTGCCCATCTTAAAGTTTCCATCATTCTGGTGGTGTCAGCTTACTGTTTCATAGGCCCACTGGCCTGTTCGCTGCCCATCTTAAAGTTTCCATCATTCTGGTGGTGTCAGCTTACTGTTTCATAGGTCCACTGGCCTGTTCGCTGCCCATCTTAAAGTTTCCATCATTCTGGTGGTGTCAGCTTACTGTTTCATAGGTCCACTGGCCTGTTGGCTGCCCATCTTAATGTTTCCATCATTGTGGTGCTGTCAGCTTACTGTTTCATAGATCGCCCCCCCCCCCCCCATACCCCCATTCCTCTTTCTGCTCCTCAATTCCAGACCTTGCCAGCGCATAGGGTTTTATGCAGAGACTACCAGATGATTGCTGGCAGATTTGGGTAGAGCGTATATGGACTAGTCCGAATGCTGTGAATCCCTCTTGAACAAGCACCAAACTCCAAACAGCTCTTTGAAAGAATAAAAAAGTAAAGGAAAGAATGAAAAATATATGTGAACTTCTTTTATGTCTGTATCTATGTATACAGTCAACTACCCAGACTGACGGAACTTTGGCGAACACAAAATCGAGGCTAATATCACGAATTAAGCGTAACTGGAAAATGACACTGGGGGGGGGGGGGGAGGAGCTGTTGGTGGTGAATGTTTTGTGAAATGAAGTTTATGACCGATTGTCCATAAAACACTTTTTTTCAATCTTAATGTGGATTTGCCAAGTACAACGGTAGTCATGTGTTGCAGCACTCAATGCTTATGACTTAGAAGCTACGATTATCAGTATGTGAATATAATGAAATGACTGCTTTTAAGTCAATAACAGAATAACGTGCGCATTTTCATACGATGAAAATGCCAGTGACTGGTCCTTAAAATGATTTCGTGTCATTTAAATAAAGAAATTAATTAACACGAACACATTCTGGTAACTGAATGGTTTTTAGTTCTTGGAAAAACATGTGCCAACAACAGTTACTGCCTTGGCAAAAGCACTAGTAGAACCAATAGGCCTACCACAAAATAAAAGTTTGGTAACAGTTTCAAAGCAGTTTAAACTTGTCTATAATGAAATGAATGAACTATTAAGTGGACTTTCTTGGTGCAGATTTGGTATTCATTTGTGGTTAATTCACAGTCCTTATCAACAGCGATCTTTTCATTGTGCATAATTATCATGTATGTGTATGTGTTTTTCTTTTTATATGTATTTTTTGTGCATGAAGATGTGTACTGTACAAAGAGGAGTGACTTCTTGGTTTGACTTTTTATCGTTGTTGTTAATTTGTTTGTATACTTTTCGGGGTTGGGTTGGGTTTTTTTTTCATCCATTTTATGCATAACCTCGTCTGTTTTTTGCCCATTTTTGTTCTAAACGGTGTCAGTATTTCAGTGTGTGATCATCTTGTCCAGGCGTCATCAGAGAGGCCCTTCACTGCATGTGAGGAATAAATTTTGAAAAAAAGTCAAACCAACACAGTGCACATACCCGTTGTACGCGTCATTCATGTCACCCATCAGGACTGTCATGTCAAGCATTGCCTTTCATGTTATCGCCCTTTTCTCGTGTGATTGCCCTTTTCATGTCACAACGTGCATGTGGTGAGCTCTTGTGTGTCGTGGGCCTGGTGCCCTCCCCCTGCCCCCCTTCCCCTGCCCTTTTTTTTGTTTTGTTTTGTTTTGGTTTTTTTGTCTGCATGCTAAACTTACCCTATGTTGATTCTGCCTTCTTTGATTTGTCCAATAAAACCAACTTTAAACTAGTTACACTTTTCTTGGTGCTTTTTTTTTCTACGTGTGTGTGTGTGTGTATGCGTGTGTGTTTTTGTTTGTTTACGTGTGTGTGTGTGTGTGTGCGTGTTTGTGTGTGTGTTTTTGTATGTGTGTGTGTTTTTGTATGTGTGTGTCTCTGTGTGTCTGTATGCGAATTTCCACCAGCTTTTACTCCCATTTTGAGTCACTCTTTATCTGAGCCCTCCCCACTCTCTGGGGGGGGGGGGGGGGGGGGGGGGGGGAGGGGAGGGGCAGGTTTTTCAGTTGTGAAGCCAACTCCTCTCATGCCAACGAAACAAACAACCTGATGGACGCTTCAAATACTTTCATTATTACTGTCCCACAAAAGAGATACAGGCTACCTTCGAAACACTGATATCAGACATACGTAGCCTATACACAAGTATATATCCCACGGTCCCACAGCAGTTGAAAATCGTGAAAAGCAGTCTTTCGACCGGCTGCCCTGGCATAAAACATTGATGAGACTGGTGGATTTGCCAGGTCCCTCCTCTTGAAGACCAAATTAGTCTTCTTGCCTTTCTGAAGTCTTGTCTTAACAAATTGGGTGGCGCTGCATTGCGGCGACGCGCTGTCAAAAGGAAGAGCAGCCTGAGGTTCACGTGGCAAATCCACTGTGACAAAAGAAATGAATAATGTTTATACATACATATACATACATACATATATGCATACATACATACATACATACACACACACATACATACATATATACATACATACGTACACACATACATACATATACATACATACATACATATATGCATACATACATACATACACACACACATACATACATATATACATACATACGTACATACATACATACATACATACATATATACAGACACACAGACATAGTTACACACACACATATATATATATACATACATTCATACAACTATACATACATACATGCATACATACATATATACATACATACGTATATGTATACATGCATACATACATACATACATACATACAAACATACATACATACGTATATACATACATACATATACACATACATAGACAGACATAGTTACACACACACACACATACATACATGCATGCATACATACATACATACATACATACATATATACATACATACATACATGTACATACATACATACATATATGCATACAAAAATCCTGTTAAGAATAATCATGACGAGGACAAGGAATAGAATCAAAAGAGAAATAGCAGAAGAACAGTGTGGATTTGTGGAAGGGAAAGGAACTATTAATGCCATATACATCCTAAGAACTATCACAGAGAGGTCAAATGAGATGAATAAGGATTTGTATTTATGCTTTGTTGACTACACCAAGGCTTTCGATCGGGTAAGACATGATGAATTGATCAACCAACTGGAGAGACTCAATGTTGATGGAAAAGATCTACGAATAATCAGAAGTATGTATTGGGAACAAACAGCTGCAATGAGAATAGAAAACAATGTAAGCTCTTTCCAAAATATCAAAAGAGGAGTCTGACAGGGTTGTGTTTTGTCACCAGATCTGTTTTCACTTTACAGCGAAAACATCATGAGAAACCTATAAGAAGACCCTGGATTAAAGGTTGGAGGGAAAATGATAAACAACATTCGATATGCAGATGACACTGTGCTAATTGCAGAAAGTGAAAGAGACCTACAAAACCTTGTGAATATACTAGAAATAAAAAGCAAAGGTAAGGGGCTGGAACTAAACAGCAGGAAGACTGAAGTCATGGTGATCAGTAAAAAACATGAAATCCCCTCATGCAAAATAACAGCAAATGGCACAACCTTGACACAGGTGGATAAATTCAAATACCTGGGAACGGTCATTTCATCAGACGGCAGATGCACATCAGAAATAGCCGGCAGAATCGGCCAAGCCAAAACAGCATTCAAGAAGATGACAAGCATTCTTACCAACAAATGCCTGTCAATTAACATCAGGAAGAGAGTTCTTGAATGTTATATAGACACAATACTCTTGTATGGATGCGAGGCGTGGACAGTCAACAAACAAAGCCAGAACAAGATTGAGGCAGCCGAGATGTGGTTTCGAAGAAGAATGTTGAGAGTTCCATGGACAGCAAAGAAAGCAAATGAGACAGAATTAATGGAGGCAGACACAAGTAGATCACTCATAAGGAAGATTAGGAAAAGACAGGCAACATTTATAGGCCATTTAATGAGGAAGGGGGATTTGGAGCACCTGGTCACAATGGGAAAACTGGAGGGAAAGAGAGCACCGGGTAGACCCAGGGAGAAAATGCTGGACGGACTTGCAGAGTGGCTGGGGATGAGGAGGGTGGGGGAGATGCTAGGGGCAACGAGAGATAGAGACAGATGGAAGTCCATGGTCGCCAACACCATGCGGCAGGGCACCTGATAATGATGATGACATACATATATGTATATATACATACATATATGCATACAGACATACATATATACATACACGCATACATACATACATATATATATACGTGTGTGTGTTTGCATGTGTGGTGTGTGTGTGTGTGTGTGTGTGTGTGTGTTGTGTGTGTGTGTGGGGTGGGGGGGGGGTACCATGTAAATGGTATATTCATACAAAACAAAACAAAAAAAGACACAATTATCACCACAAAGTGACAGTTTGTCCGCCTTTAGAATAAATTCCATACGAACTGGCGCCACAGATGCTATGTGATGCAAAAGATCTGAAATGATCATAATGCATGCCATAAGACTGCGCATTAACCCTATACACGCTGACAGGGTCTTGATGTCCTACCTAGTGTATGTTTTCATGTTTATCTTTCTGTCAATTTGTTGCTGAGACAAAACAAAAATAAGGAGAAGTGAACGAATACGCTTGCAGCACCCCAGTACGAACCGATAGCATCAATGCCTTACCATGGAGAATTTAGGCCTACATCACATCAAGCCCCCACATAACAACACGACCTACAGACCCCACACGTTGAACGATACGATTTATTGTCCCCTTTATCCTAAATCCCTCAGCCCATTACGACGAAAACAAATAGTACAGCACGTATTTATCTACGTTGGGACTACAAGCTCATCATCATCATGGCATTGGCGATCATGGCCCTCCATGTGAATCCATTCCTCGTTGCTGCAAGTACATCTCTCTGTCTTCATCTACGGTGCGGGTCCGTCCAAAATTTTCTGAGTCTACCTGGTGCTTTCTTTCCCTCCAGCTTTCCTGTTGTGACCAGATGCTCTAATTTATCTTTCCTCATAAAATGTCCTATAAATGTTCCTTGTCTTTTTCTAATCTTCTTCATTAATGTCCTTTTTGTGTCTGCCTTCCTCAAGACCGTCTCGTTCTTTTCTTTGCTGTCCATGGAACTCTTTAACATTCTTTTCAGCTGCCTCAATCTTGTTCTGACTTTGCGTCTTGACTGTCCACGCTTCACATCCCTACAACAATATCAGCTCTATATAACACTGAAGAACTGACCACAAGCTAACATACAAACAATCAGTAGCAAACTAAGATTTTGCAATGGAACTTTTTCGTTTTCAGTTCACCTCCATGGTTCAGAGGAGTGTTTTTGGCCATGAACGTTGGTGATGTCAGTTCATAACGGGATGCTGGAAATGTTTTTATTCACTTCCACTTTTTTCTGCTTCTGAAGCACAAGTTGTGTCAACGACAAATTGATACAAAGACAAACTTAAACACATACGATAGATAGGACCTCAAGACACTACAGGAAATGTACAGGGCAGAGGTCAAAGGTACAAGGCTTGCTGGTGCCATCTGTTATTGTTGTTATACTTTTTGTTTAAAGCCCAGCCGACTGCTTAGAGCTATGTCACGACTTTAACCGTTTCAAAACATATTCCATACTTCAACAGGACAGAAAAAGAAAAGAAAATTTGTTACACATATCGATGCATTCGCTCACATAATCTAAGGAAATGCCCCTGGCGTGGACGACTCCATCCAATTTATCGCACAGGGGATTTAAAAAACATACCTGAACACAAATTTTAAAATAATTTAAGACTCACAAAAAAATACATATATATGTATATATTTTTTTTACCAAAACTTCAGAAAGGCAAGCAGGTTAATGGGGCTTCAAGGCGAGTTATTTGGGAAATCAACCTACATCTTCAATATTTTTTATGCCAAAGGGTTGAAGTTAAGCTGGTAAACACAGTGTAGATCGATCAACCTACATCTTCAATATTTTTATGCCAAAGGGTTGAAGTTAAGCTGGTAAACACAGTGTAGATCTGCAGACACTGTATGCAATTTGTTACCTCGCAATGTCTCAGCCAAGTTTGACCAAATATCGCACTCATGGTCAAAGGGAAGCAACAATATAAAGTTGAATCCTGTCTTAGCATAATGTTGCTTCCCTTTAGCTGTGAGCGTCGTGAGAGAGGGTGATAAAATCTGTCCGTCTATTTTGCTATCGAAATTCAACTTTTTTTGAACAGGTAACATTCAAGGGTCAGAATTTTTTAAAATGAGGATTGATAACTTTCAGTTACTTCTGCATCCGTGTTAGTATATGATGGTTGTTAAACATTATTTGTTTATCATATTTATTTAGTGGTTGACATATACATGTATGTGTACATGTATTTTTTAAAAATTTATTTTGTGAACCTCAGTTGCATGCAGGCCATAACACCAGTATAAGTTTGGGGTATACATATAGCTTACTGTTTTTCTCTTCTCCTTCGTTTCTTTTCAGTCTCCATTGCATACTGTCATCAGTCATTTACTGCTTCACTTGTTGCTTTCAACTACATATACTGCAGTGTTTGTAGCCCTCTTGTGTGGTTTTATATATTTCTTCGCTTGTGATACGCAGAAATCACGCCTCTCTCACATGGACAGGTTTTTAAGTCAATGAATGGACATTGTTGACCATTTACACAGAAATCTCTCTCTCTCTCTCTCAATTTTCACTCTAAATGTCGACATATAAAATGTGAGATCCTGGAGCTTTAGTGGCAGTTTCATAATCATACCAGAGTAGGTTGGAGACTTTATGTATCATATGTTCAGAATCAGAGGAGAATTTCTTGATAATGTTGCAGACTTTAATGAGGTAAGTGCTTCATAAGATTAGAAACTGAGATTTATTCTTAATCTCATTGTTGCTTAAAGCCCAGCCGACTGCATACAGCCATCAGGGCTATAACCATTTCAATACACAACAGGATATATAAAAAAATATATATATAAAAAGAAAAGAAAATTAAATATAAACATTAATGCATTGGTGCATATAATCTAAGGAGATGTCTGTGTTGTTGAGCACTCCATCCAATTTATCAAACAGGGGATTTAAAAAACACCTGAATACAAATTCAAAAATAACTAAGGACACTAAAACATAATAAAAAACAGGCCTGAATTATTTAAAATTGCTTCTCATTTCCCTAGAGCCAAAAATGCACTAACATACATACCTAATTATCAGTCCTAAGAGAAAGTATGTAAGACTTCATCAAACACATACTGATGAATGGACGGGCCAGCATGGCAGAAAATGATAGCAAGAAATGACAGAAAGCACAGGAACAAGGCAGAAACAAAGAGAATGACAGAAAAGTGGCTATTTCTTGCACAGAATTTCCAGAAGGTGGGGAACTATTCATACCAAAAGAGCCCCCAGCATCCCCACAGGGGGCTTCAATGAGGTAGGTGCTTCATAAGATATAGACACTCTGAGAAAAGCAGAGCGTCATTTTATACTGTGTGCACAATTCATGTGTGTTTTGTTCATTGTTGCTCTCAGTTGACCTTCTATCCAAGGGGCTGGCAGCCCAAATGCCATAACATTGAGTTCAGTCCCTCTCCCCAACCATGCGTGCGTGTGTGTGTGTGTGTGTGTGTGCGTGTGCGTGCGGATGTCTGTATGTGTATTGTGTGTGTGTGTGTGTATATCTTTGTGTGCATGTGTTGTATGTGTGCATGTGTGTGTGTTTGTGTGTGTGTGCATGTGTGTGGTGTGTGTGTGTGTTTGTGTGTGTGTGTGTATCACTGTATGTGCGTGTGTGTGTGTGTTTGTGCGTGTGTGTGTGTGTGTATGTGTGTGTATGTGGTGTGTGGTATTTTTTTGTGCATGTGTTGTGTGTGTGCATGCGTGTGTGTGTGTGTATGTGTGTGTGTGCGTGTGTGAGTGCATGTGTTGTGTGTGTGCATGCGTGTGTGTGTGTGTGTGTGTGTGTGTGTGTGTGTGTGTGAGTGTGTGAGTGTGTGTGTATGTTTTTATGTGTGTGACAGAAAGACAGACACTGAGACACAGAGAGAGAGGGGGGAGAGAGAGAGAGAGAGATAGAGAGAGAACAAAGATAATGAGAGAGGGGGGAGAGAGGGGGAGAGAGAGAGAGAGAGAGAGAGATAGAGAGAGAACAAAGATAATGTTTTAAGCAGCTTTTCTGGTGGGTGCATAGGTATGCATGGGCAGGTGGTGGGGTCTTTTTTTTATAATTTTTGTTGTTGTTTTTCATGAAAGTATTACCCATAAGGAAGACAACACACCAAGAACAACAAAAAAACAAAAAAACTCATTGAAGAACTCGCATGGTTTGATCACATTTTCCTTTCATTCATGCACCAGACCTGAAACAGGAATTCACTCTCCAGACGCATAATTTACATCCATACATTTTAAAAACTTTATACAGTGATGTGTTATCTGTTTACAAAATGTTAGAATTGCGATGAAGAATGTCATGTCAACTTCAACTGCCAGTAGTTTGCACTTATTTTAATTAAAAATAAACCTCTCTAAAATGGAACACTACAAAAGAAACACCAGTGAAAGAAATTCCCCAAATTAAACAAAACAAGTCACAAGCATCGCTGAGTGCTCTTTATCTCAATATAGCAAATGTTTACCTGTGTTTCAGCACTTGAAACTTAGGTGTTGATTTTGAAGCAGCCTGTCACTTGAGTTTTCTATCTATAAAAACAGTTTTTGACAACACTTTATTCTACTTCCAGCAGGCCTCCCAATGCCAAATGAAAAAAATCTCTTAACATCTAGGGGGTTCCAGGGGCATGTTCCCCTGAAATTTTTTTAATATAGATGCAAAATAGTGCAATCTAACGCCATCTGGCACAACTTTAGGCTTGTTTATGATCCTTTGTACTGAAGCAAATAATTTACACACACTTGTGTCAGATTTCAAGAAAAATGATTTGGTGAGTCATTTTCTAAATGTATGTTCCTACAAACATTAAATAACGATCTAAACTGAACAGCTTCCAGGTTCTTTGCCGTTTTCTGCCACATCTCGTGCTTCTTTGACCTGTAATGGTCTGAAAGTTTGTGGATGCCTACTCAACTATAGTTATTTTAATTGACTTCACAGCGGCACATGACACAGTAGGCTATACCAGCCTCTGCTATTTTTGAAAGCCAAGTGCTCATTTCCATGACAATTTTTCGTGAAATCCACTCCCAACACCGCTTATTTTTGCAGTTTTTGTCATCCGTTTTTGTTGTGACAGACCCTCTCTCCAGAATATCGGCTCGAGACATAGTCACACTCTTCAAAAATTTACAATCGATTCTGAAAACAACCCGTGCCAGACAAACAAAATACACCTGCACGGCTGTTTCAGTAGTTCCCCTTTTCGTCTTTTAGTTGGTCGGCCAGCCTGGCACCAGATGTCAGATATCAGACGTCCGCCCTAACCCCGTAGCCATGTGTTTCTGCATTCCTTAGTCTACTGGCAAGGGAAACAGAGGATTAATACTGCGCTGTACAGTGATTAAGCCATTCTATCATCAACCTTGGTGTTGTGTAAAACGAAATTCTGCACTATTTGTCAAGTCATTTTTGGAATCCTTATTGTTTATTTATCATTTGACCGAGTGCAGCTATAAATTATTTATTTATTTATGTAGTTTGAGTTTGTGCTTCACTTATAGAGAGTAAGTGAGTGTCATCATTTCTCTCTGTGGGTAAGTGTCAGTGTGTGTGTGTGTGTGTGTGTGTGTGTGTGTGTGTGTGTGTGTGTGTGTGTGTGTGTGTGTGTGTGTGTGTGTGTTTGTTCGTTGCTTGATTTAACGTCTTTTCACTATAAGTGATATTAGACGAGGAAAAATGGCATGGAGGATGAAATAAGGGGGGGGGGGGGGGGGGGGGGGGGGGGGGGATGGAGGGGAGAGGGGACCAGAGTAAGGGACGTAAAAAAATTAAAAGGAAGCGGCAAGGTCTTAAGAAAAAGGATATGGATGAACAGAGAAATGAAACTAGAACAACGCTAACATCAATAATGTAACAGAAAAATCGTCATAAAAACAAAACAAAACAAAAATAATCATAATTATAATAATAATCTTAAAGTAACGCATTAACAGGACTGTGAACCAATGATTCTGAAATTTTAACTAACAAAACTTGATCCGATACTACTTCTTTAAAATGCGTTTCAAGATAGTTTCCTTGTGTAAACGTCTTTGGTAAAAAGGAACGAAGCTTTCTGCGGTAAAACAAACAGTGATACAATGTGAATTGTTCGCCGCAAATACATAAAACGTTGTTACAATATTTTGTTTTCAAAGCGTTCAGTTGAATGCGAAAATATGTCATAACAATTAATCTCCAATGATATAACGAGGAATACTGCAAGTTTTTACAGATATTTTGAACTGAAAGTTTGATTCTTTTTTGAGACACAAATTTTTCATTTAAATTTTCATGAAATCGAATCCATGATGCTAATTCTAGCGAGTTGTAAGCTTCTTTTACCGAGGTGTTAACATGTAATTCTATGGAATTTTCAGAATGGAGGGCACCGGATTTAGCTGCTCTGTCAATTACGTTGTTGCCATGAAGACCAACATGAGAAAGCACCCAGCATAAATTGATTTCCGAGCCATTTATCTTTAAACAATGTATTAGATGATTTGCCTCAATAATTAAGTAAGGTCTTGTGTCTGTATCAAAAGAGTGTAAGGCATATAATACAGATTTTGAATCAACAAAGAGAACTACTTTGAATGACACAGGCCGAAGGCTTATTAAATAATGCAACGCTTGAACAACAGCGACCAATTCTGCTGTATATATAGATACATTTGCCCCAATGAAAAAAGACTTTTTAATGTTAAATTTTGAAACATAAAAGGCTGCTCCAGCGCTCTGATTTGCTAAGACTGACTCATCGGTAAAAATGTGAAGGTGGGTACAGTACTTTTCATCGATGTGTTCACAAGCTGTGGATAGCGTAATGTTGACATTATCATCTTTTTTAACTTTTGCATAATCGTGTGTGTGTGTGTGTGTGTGTGTGTGTGTGTGTGTGTGTGTGTGTGTGTGTGTGTGTGTGTGTGTGTTTGTGTGTGTGTGTGTGTGTGTGTGTGTGTGTGTGTGTGTGTGTGTGTGTTGTGTGTGTGTGTGTGTGTGGTCTATTTTTTGCTGTATTTCATCTACCTTTCTAGAAATACTGGACTTATTTCATGTGAAACGGGAGACAGTACGTGGGTGAAAATATTTTTAAGTTGTTGTTTTGCTGTTTGTCTCTTTTGTTTTTGTTGCTGTTTTGTTTAATTTCTGTTGTTACTTTTGTTTTTGTTGCGGTTTTGTTTTGTTTTTCATTTTTTTTGTTTGCTTTTTTTGTTTGTTTTTTGTGTATGTGTGTATGCATGTGTGTGTGTGTATGTGTGTGTTGTTTGTGTGTTGTTGTGTTGTGTTGTGTTGTGTTGTGTGTGTGTGTGTGTTTGTGTTGTTTTGTGTTGTTTTGTGTGTGTGTGTGTGTGTGTGTGTGTGTGTGTGTGTGTGTGTTGTGTGTGTGTGTGTGTGTGTGTGTGTGTGCGTGCGTGCGTGCGTGCGTGCGTGCGTGCGTGCGTGCGTGCGTGTGTGTGTGTGTGTGTATGACTCAGTCTCGTTGTTTTATTTAGATTTTTTATACTGAAACTGGTTTTTTGTTCAGTCGTTCCTTGTTGTTGTTGGTGGTGGTGGTGGTGGTGTGTGTGTTTGTCATATTTTAGTAGTTGTGCGTGTGTATCTGTGACAGAAGTGGTAATAAGAACTGGCAAATGGATGTCTGCTGGTTCTGTATTAAAAGACAGTGTTGAGGCTACGTAAGCCTGTAGAGTCAGCCTCTATATTGTGTGAAAGAAGGCTGCTGCCTTGTACTGTGAGAGAAATCTGTGCCATATCAAAGTGATGGGATACTTACTAAACAAGCTGATAACGATCCTTGCGGACAACTAAACACTTATTCGGTATGTATGGTGTTGTCCACACACATGCAGCTAACATCTCTGAAAGTATTAATGTTGTAAAACTGCAGGTGCATGAACAGTTTGTCATTTAAATTGGATTTTTTTATTTTACATATGTGGTTTTCTTCTGTCAGTCATCTGATCTTTGCAAGCAAAAGAGCTGTTATATCTAATTTTTTTCTGCATGCCTGATATCAGTTTCTACATGAGTCATTCCTGCGTTTGGTTATATTGTTCACATTTCTCTTGGTGAAACTCAGACTTTGTGATTTAATGCTTTTGCTACCTACCCACGTACTGCAACGCTATAAAAAGTTAAATGGCCTTGCTACGAGTCTCGTATCATGGACACCTGCGGTTTCCTTTTGACAGCTCAGCGCGTTGCATTCACACACTGCTCTGTGCAGAGCGCTCAACTGGCTAACTGCCACTTAAGAGTCCACATCTGCTTATCGTTTATCTCTCCCCTCCCATCCCCCTCCCCTCCGCCGCTCCTGCTCTCAAACTAAAATCTTGCTCAGGAACAGCCGTTCTTGAAGTGACTTTAGCAGAAAATGATACCGGATTTATCCCCCTTCCCGAAGTTTCATCAGTCGAATTTTTTTTTCTTTCTCTGAAAGCACATTTTTTCTCAGAAGCAGCCTGTGAATTTTCCGAGAAAATCTGAAAATTGGGAGCCCTGTACCAGGATAATGATAAAAAAAAAAACCAACTGATTAAGCTTGCTAAAGCCAAGCACTTCATGTGGACCTGTACATGTCAGTCGGCAAGTGGCAAAGTATGGGGTGCTTTTAACCTTCCGACTCCTGCACCCTATCCACCAACTGCAAAAACTTAACCCTTTGACTTCCTCACCCTATGCATCGTCCAGTAGAACAGTTCAATAAAATGTCACAATCACAACACTTTCACAGATACAGTCAGGACCAGCCACACAAACCAACCACTCAGCCTGCTGAAGGTCTGTTAAAAACACTCAAATGTTGTCTCTCCAGCAATCTACAAACTTTGATAAGGAAATTACAAAATGTGGTAAAGGTTAGCATTAGTGTACATCTCACAGCTGCATTTTCCCAGCCATTCTCACACCCTTTAGTTGATACCTTTCTGCCAGCCAGCATCACCTGCGAGTGCTATTTTTAGCCAGGCAGGTTTGACCTAAGTCCATCACTGAAGCGCATCTTGTGCTACAGCAATACTGATAAAGAAGGAATCCGAGAGCGGTTTTCTGTATGTTTTGTGAATTTGTGTAATGATCAAGAATTTTTTCATCACTTTACCTGGGCGCATTCAGTGCTGTGAATACTCACTATTCTGAAGAAGTGATCATTAGTTTGATCACAGCGTCTTTGAGTTTTAGTAGAAATTACTAATGTGATGATCGACTGACAACTCCAGGTTGTTCTTTGTTCAATATAAAGTGAGATTATTTTCGTAGTAGTGATGTACGTGTAGTGTAATTTACAATCTTCACATATTTTTCTCCATTTTGGCAAGGTCAGATTCATGGTCTTCAGTGCTTTAACTTTCTAAAATTAAAAAAAAATCGCAGTTCACTCTCTGTTTTCATTCTTTTAAGGCTTAAATTTGGCTAAAATCGGTGCGTGCTGTTAATAGCCCGCAGGGCAGAACCAAAAAGCGGCCAACTAAAGTATCTCGGATTTGTGTGCCGTGATCTTCAAACAGTGAGACTTTCACAGAATTTCACCATCATAGTAAGTCTTCAAACTTTCCCTTTTATTTTAATCATACTTTGTCACATCTCGTTGCTCTGGATTTTAGCATTCCATTTTTTCCAATGTGTATGTACTTTGTACTGCTGCACAGTCTGTATATTCCATCTCTGCTGGGTGTGCATGCTGGGTGTTTCCATGTGTTCCCAAGCTATCAGACAATGATATGACTTTATGATCTTTCACATGCACATTTGATATTCTGCGTTCGTGTACAACTAAGGTGGTTTAGGCACTGGCAGGTCTAGACACATGTTGACCTGGGAGATTGGAAAAATCCCCACTCTTAACCCTGTGACTCAGGTAACATGTCCACCAGCATCAGCATCCTGCATTGTCAACCAAAGCGAAAACTCAACCTTTGACTCCCTCATTCTATCTTCTTCTTCTTCTTGGCATACGCTGCTACACAATCATCTGAGTCCAGGCGATGAATGCAGCCGTCTTTTCCAGCTCCTGTCTGCAGCCATGGAGTTTGGTTGTCAGCGGAGTATCTGTCGGCCACACGTCCTGTCTTGCCACCTGGTGAAGGGGACATCTTTGGAGTATATGCTCCGTGGTTTGGTCTTCTTGACCGCAGGGACAGGTTGTGGAGGGCGCCAGCTTCAGTTTGCGGTACATGCGGCTGTTCAGCCTATTGTGACCAGTGCGCAACCTCACCAGGGCAACTTGCTGCTCTCTAGACAACAGATGGTAGTCATCCCTGTGTCGTCTCGGCATGGAAAGCACCCTGATGATGCTCCTCTTCTCACTGTAGCTGACGCTGTTGTTAGGTTGTTCTTCTCTGGATCCCTCCTTAGCAAGGATATCGGCTCACTCATTCCCGGAGACTCCGCAGTGGGCTGGAATCCACTGCAACACTCCTTTTCTGGTTGTGGCAACCTGGTGAAGAGCTCTAGACAGGAGGGGGAACGTGTTGTTCTGGCATGCCTGCAGCACAGAGAGGGCATCAGACAAGAAGACAACTTGTCTGCAGTCACAGTCTGTAGCCTGAATCATGGAGGCCGCCTGCACGAGTGCTTCTGTCTCAGCACGGTAGTTTGTACAGTGTCTTCCAGTGGCGACACTTGCTGTTGTTGTTTGTCCTCCTGGGAAAAGGACAAGGATGCCTGCCTCATTCTATCAGGGTGAAGGAGTCAAAGAGTTCAGTTTTTGCAGTTGGTGGGTATGGTGCAGGACTCAAAGGGTTAACTCACCAGGCCGGAACTACCCAGACAGGACCAAACTGAGGCATTTGAACAGACGTCAGACAGCCTACTCACTTCAGATTTGACCATCATGTCTGTGGCAACACGTGTCAAAATCTGGGTGCTCTTCCCAGGGGAAAACCACGTCGCCACAGTGCAACATCACCCGATTTCTTTTCCCTTATTTTCGCTTCTCCGAATGCGATTCGTATCAGTAAATTTTGCAGTCAAACAACACTTTCACAGATTTTCGTCGAGTCACAACCTTTTCCACATGTACTTCACCACAGTCATGGGTTTGGCAGGGTGTGTGTGTCAGCCTGAGCGGTCTGCAGGATTTCGGCAGAAGCCTTGAGGAGATTCTCAGTACCCTGCAGAATGGGGTCACCTGCCCCGAAGTCCACCAGCTGGGTGGGGCAGGTGACAAACGTCTGTGCCTGTTGTTGGTTTGGAGATCCTGAGGCTACCACCACCTGAACAACATTATATCAATACCAATAATAATATTATTGTAAATCATTGTCATTGAAGTATCATATCAGATATCGTGAATCAATCTAATGGCATTATCATAATAACAATAACATTATTGTAAATCACCGTCATGCTTCAAATCACACCTAGTAATAATTCAATGATGATATGAAATATTTCTATTTCTGTCTTTGAGTCAGGTCCACTTTGTAAAACTTAACCTGTTCTTCCCAGACACAGAATGTCACCACACTCCAGCGTCACTGCTTTCCTGTCTGTGTATGATTTTGCTTACTTATGAAAGTGGATTTTTCTGCAGAATTTTATCAGGGACACGTCTTCAGCTGTTATGAGTTCTTTTCCATGCGCTACTACTGCTATTACTACTACCACTACGACAACTATACTATTGCTACAACTACTAACAATGATAGTAACTCTTCAGCACTGATAATTTGCTTAAAACTCAAATGATTACAAATGAACACAGTCTGCATAGTCTTGTATAGTCAGCTTGCATGTAAACATAGGATTCATATATTCCAAACAGCAACCATGCGAAGGGCACATGGCCCATACAAACAGCTCAGACATTTACTGAATAAGGAATTACTAAATGTGTATTTACGTTTCTAAACCTAAGAAAAAAAAAGGCTGGGGTGAACAGCTCTACTGAGCACTGTACAGAGTATTCTCTCTCTCTCTCTAACATGAACACACACGTACAAACACACATATACACACATAGGTTCAGACAGATACACACACACAATACAAACGTGCACGCACAAACACACACACACATGAACACACACACACACACTCATATGCACACATATATACACACATACAAACACACACACATACACATACAAATACACACAGACACACAGAGATATACACACATACAAACACACATATACATACACACAAACACACACACATTTCACCTTTTAGCGAAGTAAAACAGGGTGAGGGAGTGAAAGAGTTAAGCTTTTGCAGCTGGTGGTTTGGGGCGGGAGAGAAAGGGTTAAAACAAACATAAAGAACCAAACATACCTGGGTGGCCATGACCTCCCCACTCCTCGACACCGCCATAACTGGCAAGCCTGTGTCCATCATGCCCGCAGGCCCCGCCCCCGCCATCTGCACAGGCGTGGCTTCGATGATGGTGATGGGCTGGAGGGTGCCGGCCGCCAGGCCCGCCTGCAGGGTGGCCGGGGTGAGGGAGGTGTGCAAAGTGGGCACCCCACCGTCACTGCACTCCGTCAGGTGAACCACGTAGTGATCGATCACCTGGCTGTCGTCCAGCTCGCCAGGCAACACCTGTGGGTCATGTACAGAAGGTTCTGGAATATCTTCAGCTTTCCACACATGCTAAAGGTAAGCACAAACTAATGACCCAATTTTGCCTATGGGGTGAATAGGTCCCACAGCCCATTTTCCACAGTAAGCTCAAAACATTGTTCAAAGACTATGGCCTTGACTCAGCTATTCCCTCCCCCAAGGGGATACCAGGGGCTCTTTCAATATAAATACTATCCCCACCTTCTGGAAATTCCATGCCAGATATTTCTTCTTTTCTGTCACTCTCTTTGTTTCTGCCTTCCTCCTTTGCTTTCTGTCATTTCTTCCTATCATTTCCTGCTTGGCTGGTCAATTTCATTTGTATGTGTTCTATAAAGCCTTACACACTTTCTCTTGGATTGATAAATGGGTACATGTATTAAGTGCATTTCTGGCGCTAAGAAAATGTGATGTGCAGCAGCAATGTTAGGTAATTTAGACCAGTTTTTATGTTTTAGCATCCTTAGTCATGTTTATATTTATACAAAGGTTTGGGTTTTTTTTTAAATCCCCTGGTGATAAACAGGATGGAGTGAACAACGCCAGGGGTGTATCCTTAGATTATATGAGTGAATGCATTAACCCATTCAGTGCTTCCGACCGAATATTCGGTCGGCGACTTTTCCTATTTTTAGCCAGAAAACCCCAACGCTTTCAGTGACGTATGAAATATCAACGGAAACTTCAGTATTGCCTCTACACGTCGATGCTAATTATGTATGTGTGACGTTTTACGGTCTTTTCTGCCAGTGCGGTTGAAAATGTGACCCCCTACAGCTGATTAATATTCAGCGAGTGTAAACAATGGCGGACGGACTCGCTTCAACACCGAGCGTCGATCGGACCCGAAAAACAACTTCTGCAGCAAAAGAAGTTGCAGAAATCATTACTTGTGGAGCTGATTCTGATTTGCAGTCAGTCAATAAGAGTGAAAATGATGGTGACTTAGCGCATGCAGGCGATATTTCGGTGTTGATGTCCGAAGTCGGACTTGACCCAGATACGAGTCGAAGTGGACATTACTAGCACTGGCGATCGTAAAAATGAAAGTACTGCTGCTCCTGGTGTGTTGTAACGTATACTGAACAAGAAAATTTATAGTGTTGTGGGGTTTTCTGGGCGGGATGAAGAGATATGAATTTTTTTTTATTTTAAGTCGAGACGTTTAAAACTCCGTGGAACAGGCGATTCACCTTTTTATTTACACTTTGGCAGCGAAGGGGTTAATGTGTGTACTTAACTTTTTCTTTTCCAGATGGTTTTTTTTTCTATCCAGTGAGGTAAGGTGTACTTTCTGAGATGGTTATAGCCCGGGGTTCGAACCCACAACCATTAGCATGTGAATCCGACGCTCAAACCAACTGAGCTACTGGGGCCCGCTAAACCAGGGAGAAACCTTTTCTTTCTACAGGAAGGTTCTTTCTTTTCTTGTTTGTTTTCTTTGCTGTCCATGGAACTCTCAACATTCCTCTACGAAGCCGTATTTCAGCTGCCTCAGTCTTGTTCTGGCTTATCACATCACACCGCAAGTCATATCACATAAGACATCACTTTACACTACAACCCATCACACCACTACACATCATGTCACACAACACATCACACCACATCACATCACACCACACAAAACACTGCATCACATCATATAACATAACACTACACATCAGATCACACAAATACTAAAACACCCACCTGCGTGACCAGCTGCTTGTCACTCAAGTTTGCTAACTGCGCCAGCTGTTCATCAGAGGGAGTTCCCTCCTCCTGCTCCTCCACCTCACTCTCCTTCTCAGAACCGGCCCGATCCTCTGCCACGCCGTTCATCACGGATTTGTTGCGAGACCGGTTACCCCCTTTCATCTGACTGGCGATGGCGGCGGCCACTCGAGCGTTCTGAAGATGGATACCACTGGCAGATCTCAAACCTGGTGTGCCCTGGTGATGGCGTTTCACCTCCATCTCTGACGTCTCCTCTTGAAGCAGTTCGTCTTGCGATATGATCATGTCTCGCTTCCGCGGTCGGCCGATCTTTCGACGACGGCGCGGTCTGAAGAGCTGAGGCTCGGCTGCCCTACCCGGCTGGCACTTGTGTTCTTGGAAAAGCTTTGAGCGGAAGAACCCACGACCACATTTGTCGCACTGAAACATACATGTGGTGTGACTTCATAATCCATTCCACTGACACTCATCATGGTACATAGTCTTTGATCATATCAATAAACTTTCAACAAGTCATGGTACCGAGTGTTTGACCATACTAAAAACTCAGGAACATGTCTGTTGTAAATTTTTCATTGCCAATTTCAATTACTCTCTTCCACCCCTTCAATCCTATGCATATGATGAAAACATGTTGATTTTTTTGTCACTGTATATGTCGTGACACTGTATATATACCAGTTGGTTATTAATGAAAGAGAATACACTACCAAGAAAATAAATTACATATTGACAAGATTCACACTTAAAATGGGTAAATGCCTTGGATTCTAGCCACCTTGAACCTCACTGGGTGGGTAAAAGGTGGAGATTTTTCCAAGCATACCTCTCCTCAAAACTGGGTACTAAACAAATAGGTCCCAGACTCCAATTCAGTTGCTTTCACATACAAACATTATTCCCAATTTCAAAAAAATAATATAGCAGTCGTTGCTTCACACTATTTCTGATTTTTCGCCATGTGACACTGAATGTCATAGATTCCAGAATGAGAAATGAAGAAGTCAGATTTGCAGAAGGAACAATGTACAAACAAATTTCCAAGAGTGCAGGATTCAATTCCTGAAATGTTCATCTTTCTGGCCAGGAAAACCAGGTGAAAATAAGATCGAAGCAGCAGAGATGTGGTTCCACAGGCAGCTACTCGGGGTCACATGGACCAATAAGACAACAAATGAAAGCTTTTTGAACAAACTCATAGTCCAAAGCCATCTAATGGCAGAAATAAACAAAAAACAAAACAAAAAACAAACAAAGACAAAGCCATCTAATGGCAGAAATAAACAAAAAACAAAACAAAAAACAAACAAAAGAAGAAAAAAAAGAAAAGAAATACATTGACCATGCAACCTGCAATACCAACACAACCCTAATCACAATACTTTTGCATGGAAAAGTTGAGGCCACAAGAAACCTAGCAGACCACCCACACACCCTATATCAACAACTGTCCCCAACATCAGCAGCCTGAAGGTCTACGAAGTAGCACAGAACAGTCAGGGCCAGAGTAAATGTAGGAGAGTTATTGTGACAATTGCTGTGAGGTTAACACCCAGCTTGGTGATGCTGATGGGTGATGAATGACAAATCCAGGCAAACCTGATCCTTCTTTTCAACTGATGAACATGCACCTGACGATGAATTATCACCAGCCAAAGATGGTGCAGATGAACGCTTCAATAAGACAGATGAGATGATGCAATTTATGGTTGTGAAAAAGCTGGGATCGGAACTTTTTTTGTACACTTTGTGCAGTCAAAGCATTCAGATTTTCTGTCCAAAGTCTTTCCTGAAGTTCTGAGACTTTGTGGATCGTGTGGAACTACAACATTTTTTCCATAAATAAAATCAATGGATTGCGGAACCATAACATTGCTGCGATCATATTGAAATGTTTCTTGCGTGCTGGCGCTGAAAATTGTACACAAAACACACAAAAATCATACATGTAGGTAGGTGTGCCATCAATAACATCCAGATATGAACACATACCAACAACCATCATTACTGTTAACCACACAGGGACTAACCTTGAAGCGATATTCTGACTTGTGGCCACGTTCATGCTCCAACATATGGGGACGGCGACTGAAGCCCTTACCGCACACAGAGCACTTGAACGGCTTGATGCCGCTGTGCGTGATGATGTGTGACTTTAACTTGTCGGGACGGTTGAACTCCTTGGCACAACCTGAGCATCACCACCACACGGGTAAACACAAAGCAGGGATAAGGATTCTTACGTTTTCGTGTATAAGCTAAAAACCAAACAATAAACAGCTACAGCAAGATTTTTCAAAAACATTTCACATCACTTTGGCATCGTCAGCTGGCTATTTGACCTACTTCCCTGCAGACGTGCCAGCTGCCACTGACTACTTTCCTTGGAAACATGCATTTTTAGGCCACTTTGAATTCATTTTCACAGGCGCCCCAAATGACTAACATCAACATTTAGGGTATGGTTAGAAAGGTAATTTAATCCTCTTTTAGGATATCTACAGTATAAGGTTTGTTCAGACATACTTACTTACTTAGGCCTTGAGCCCCAGGAGGGGCATAGGCCATCCACAACCGCCCGCCATCGTCCACGATCCTGGGCTATTTGCTCAAGTTCTCGCCAGGAGTAGCCGGTCTGCTTGGCGTCCGCCTTCAGTTCTCTTCTCCAGGTGTTTTTTGGTTGGCCTCTCTTTCTCTTCCCTTGAGGGTTCCAGGTCAGGGCCTGGCGGGTGATGTTGGTTGATGGTTTCCTCAGGGTGTGCCCTATCCATCGCCATCTCCTTCTTCTGATTTCTTCTTCCACTGGCACTTGGTTAGTTCTCTGCCAGAGGTCTGTGTTACTGATGGTAACTGGCCAGTGGATCTTCAGTATCTTGCGTAGGCACGAGTTTATGAATGTCTGGACTCTTCTAGTAGTGGTCTTAGTTGTTCTCCACGTTTCTGCTCCATACAAAAGAACTGATTTGATGTTTGAGTTGAACAGGCGGATTTTAGTGCGGGGTGTGATCATGTGGGATCGCCAGATGTTCTTGAGGGCCAAGAAGGATGCTCTTGCCTTTCCGATGCGGGTCTTCACGTCTGCATCTGTTCCTCCCTGCTGATTGACTACACTCCCAAGGTAAGTGAAGGTCTCAACCTCCTCCAGGTTGTTGTCTCCCAACTTCACTGCCTCTGTGCTGGAAGCATTGATTTTCAGAATTTTGGTCTTGTTGGGGTGGATGTGAAGGCCGACTTGGGACGCATGGGAGGCCAGGCTTGAAGTCTTGTTCTGCATCTGTTGCTGTTTGTGGGAGAGCAGAGCGAGGTCATCGGCAAAGTCCAAATCGTCCAACTGAGTCCATAGGGTCCACTGGATGCCATTCCTCTGTCCATCTGTTGTCCGTCTCATCACCCAATCGATGGCGAGGAGGAACAGGAATGGTGACAGCAGGCATCCTTGACGTACGCCGGTCCTTACATCAAAGCGACGCGTCAGCTGGCCTCCGTGAACGACCCGACATGCCATCCCTTCATATGACTCTTTGATGATTCGTGTCAGTTTGGCTGGGATTCCATAGTGTCGGAGGAGTTGCCACAGGGTGTCACGGTGCAGACTGTCAAAAGCCTTGAGGAAGTCTACAAAGTTGATGTACAATGAGGAGTTCCACTCCAGGGACTGCTCGACGATGATGCGTAGCGTGACAATCTGGTCTGTGCAGGATCTGTCCTGCCTGAAGCCTGCCTGGTGGTCTCGGAGCCTGACGTCCACTGCGTCCCTCATCCTCTCCAACAGAATCCTGTTGAACACTTTTCCTGGCACTGATAGGAGTGTGATGCCTCTGTAGTTCTCGCAGATGCTGAGGTCTCCCTTTTTGGGCAGTTTGATGATGTGTCCGTCTTTCCAATCTATTGGTACTTTTTCCTGTTCCCAGATCTTCTCAAAAAGCGGTAGTAGAAGGTCGGCTGTTGTCTCTATGTCTGTCTTGAGAGCTTCTGCTGGAATTCCATCTGGGCCGGCTGCCTTGCCATTTTTCATCTTCTTGATGGCGCGGATGATTTCGTCTTTTGTTGGTGGGTCGCAGCATATCTCTATATCATTGTCTGCTTCTGCGATATTTGGAGGGTTTTGTGGAGCTGACCTATTGAGAAGTTCCTCAAAATGCTCCGCCCATCTCTCAAGCTGCTGATCTGTGTCTGTGATGGTCTGTCCTAGCTTGTCCTTGACTGGTCGTTCTGGTCTGTTGTACTTGCCTGCAAGCTTCTTGGTGGTTATATACAGCTCCCTCATGTTCCCGTGGTACGCTGCTTGTTCTGCTTCTTCAGCCAGGCTGTCTATGTAGTCTCTCTTGTCTTTCTTCACACTCTTCTTCACTTCCCTGTGAGCTTGTGCGTATTCTGCTTGGGCTGTCGCTTTAACTAATCTTGTACGGCTCGAGTTAACTGCTTCTTTCTTGAGTCTTCTTGCTTGGATCTTCTGGAGGGTGTCTGCTGAGATCCAGTCTTTGTGTTGGTTGTTCTTTGGCCCAAGCACTTCCTGGCATGTTTCTGTGATGGCATCTTTTGTTCTCTTCCAAAGGTCATTGGCATCGGTGTCTTCGTTGATAAGCTCCTGCAGCACTTGGAATCTGTTCTTGAGGTTGAAGGTGAAGGTTTCTTGAGTTGTCCTATCTTTCAATAGCTTCACATTGTACTTCGCCCTGCCTGCTGCCTGCCTGTCAGTTCTCTTCAACTTCAGCTTGAGTCTCGCAGTCAGGAGGTGGTGGTCTGATGCTGCGTCTGCTCCCCTTCTCACTCGTACATCTTGAAGAGACCGTCTAAACTTCTTGGTGATACAGAAGTGGTCGATCTGGTTTTCGGTAATATGGTCAGGCGATACCCAGGTGGCCTTGTGTATCCTCTTGTGGGCGAAGATGCTGCCTCCGATGACAAAGTTGTTCAGTCCGCAGAGGTCAGCGAATTTCTCCCCATTCTCATTCATCTCTCCGAGGGCATGTTGTCCCATCACTTCCTCGTAGCCTCTGTTGTCTGATCCCAGTTTCGCATTAAAATCCCCCATGAGGATGTTGATGCCTTTGTCCTTTAGCTTGTCTAGGACTGCCTGTAATCTGCTGTAGAACTGGTCTTTGGATTCTTCATCATATTCATTGGTGGGTGCGTAGCATTGGATTATGTTCATCTTAATGTTCTTCTTCTTGGTCGTGAAGGTTGCTGTTATTATCCTTGGACCATGTGCTTCCCATCCAGTAAGAGCTTTCTGTGCTGTACTTGAAAGCATGATTGCTACTCCTTCAGTGTGTGCAGCATTTTCCTCTTCATGTCCTGAGTACAGCAAGAGTTCCCCTGTAGTCAGTCTTGATTGTCCGGCTTGCAGCCATCTCGTCTCACTCAGTCCGAGCAGGGTGATGTTATATCGGCGCATCTCTGCTGACACTTGTGCTGCCTTCCCTGCCTCGTACATGGTCCTGATGTTCCATGTACCGATGGTGGTGGTCGTTCTGGTCGACAGAAGGGTTGTCTGCACTGAAGCTTCCTTTCGGCTTTGGCCCCAGCACGTCATACTTCCTGCAGGAGCAGGTCCTTCCTCTCCCAGAACTGGAGTTTCTTGGGTAGTTGTGGATGCTTCTGTAGCGAGTTTGGGTTTTTCCGGGGTGAGGGTGCTGGCCTCACGCCCAACCCCCAACCTGGAGGGCCAGCCCCCAACCTGGAGGACCAGGCTTTTTTCTGTTGGAGTTTGCTTCCCCCACATGCAACAGGTAGTACCAGTTTAGCATGGTTGACTGGTAGCAGGTATCCCTGACCTGACTCCATGCTTTGAGGTTATTTGTGCAATGAAATATCATGGTTGAGGAGCATTTCTGAAAGCATTTCATCCATTCAGCAGATATAAACAAAACAGAAAAAAGAGACACCAATTCTCCATGACTTGTATCATCTGATCAGAAGCTCAGAAAAGTACACATGCACACAAAAATTCCACAATCCTGAGTGAACAGCGATATCACGCATTCGCAGGGCGCTCCATTTTGCCTTTGTTTCAATGAAGCACACAGTTCGGGTGACGTTGTTCTCGCGCACAAAAAATTCTTCAAATAGACTTTTTACTCGGGAAATCACTCTCACAGTATTTAGAAATGGTTACTTGATACTATAATAGAGGTTTTTTCCCTTAACCCTCTAGCGCCGACCACTACAGATATGATAAATCCAACATGAAGTGCCTGTAGCGCAACTTTAGTGATAACCTGATGCATCCGCCTGGAATATCCAGTTCCAGACAGGCAAGGACTACACTAACACCATGCCACCACACCCTGGCGCCGTGTCTGTTATTCCTCACACTTCCTTTTCTACACTGACCACTAGCAGTTACCAGCTTCCTTACAGTCCTCTGTTTTTGGGCCTCTGGTACACAAACACGTGAGTACACATTTATTTTTAATTGGGCTTAATAAATGCACAGTAGTATGTAGATTTCAAGCATATAATAATTTTATATGAAGCAGATTAATGTAAGTCATAAAAATGATATAAAAACGGTTTATCATGTGTGATAAGAACGGCTTTTGTGGAAATTTCAGGAAAAGACAACTCGTCCATCATTTATCAGAAATGATAAGAGCGGCGTTAAAGGTCGCAAGTGCCCTTTTCTAGTTGTAGAAAAGCTAACTTTGTTTGTTGCTTTGAATGATTCCTTTGATTCAGAAATGATTTTTTTAGTGTTTGTCTGTTAGAATGTTGCATATTATATGTAATCTGTAAAGAAAAGTCAGTAAAGTTTGGATCTTTTATCTGTTTTCAGCATGAAAACACGAGTTCCAGTGACAAACGTTTGCCGGTTTGTTGCTGGTGATCAGAGTGATTTTGACCTTTCTGACAGCAGTGGAGATGAGTGGACTTTGAAGTTTATCAATGATCAGTGGATGGACAGAGAAGAACGCCTGGAGGTCTTGGTTTTGGAGGGGAAGTATTCATAAAGATGACACGAGGTCTTCAGAGAGACTTAAACTATAAAGTCTTCGCTGACAACTTCTTTTCCAAATTGCCTCTCATTCAAGCCTTGAAAGCCAAATCCATCTACTTTGTCAGAACCTTTTGAGCCAGCAGGTTCAAAGACCTCAGCCTGAAGTCTGAGAAGGAGCTGAAGCAAGAAGGAAGGGGAGCCTGTGATGTCAAGGTAGAACTGATGTCGAATGTTGTACCTGTGCGCTGGTTTGACAACAAGACTGTGGACACTGTCTCTACCTATGTGGGTGTGGAACCTCAAGGTGAGGCATCATGATACGACAAAAAGCAGAAGCAGAAAGTCACCATTCCCCAGCCTGCCATCATCAAAGAGTACAACAAATTTATGGGTGGGGTGGATCTGCTTGACAACCTCACAAGCCTCTACAAGTTCCCGCTAAAGTCGAGGCGTTTCTACATGTACATTTTCTATCACACCATCGCAGTTGCTGTTGTTAACAGCTGGCTGTGGTACAAGAGGCACTGCACGCTGCTGAACCTCAAGTCAGTAAAGCTCAGCATCTTTCAGAGCCAGATTGCTGATGCCCTGGTGCTGATGAAGAATGCAGTTGGTCGCCCGAGCGGCTGTGTGACGTCACCACCTCCAGCCAAGATTGCCAGACAGTCTGTTCCCACCCCTGATGTCCGTCTGGATGGTGTTGCCCACCTGGCCCAATGGAACAGCGCCAGGACATCGTGCAAAAACAGAAACTACCAGAGCCTGACCTACGTCTTCTGCCCAAAGTGCAAAGTGAACCTATGCTTCAACAAGGACAGAAACTGCTTTGCAGAGTTCCATCTGCTCAAATAACTATGAAATCTAGCACAAAAAACGCTTGAACAGAAATGAACTGCATTGATTAGAAATTTGAAAACAGTTAGCTGAATAAACCTGCAATGAACTGCTGTTCCAGAAACAATTTATCATATATGATAAGATCGGTCTTGGTACCGCAAAAGCCGCTCTTATCATATATGATAATTTTTCTAACTTTGTCATTTTTTCACTTTAATTAAAAATACACCGAAAATGTGTTTCTTTGTTGTATCTAATGGTGTTTTTTCATAAGAAATAATTTTCCCTAGTCTAGAAGTACTTTCAGGCTCTAGAGGGTTAAACCGTAACTGGATTCACGTAGGAATTTTCTAACGCAAGACACTAGAATCCTAGCGTTATGTTGTCAGCGGCGAGCTTGCTGAACGCTATACCCCTAGTGTTCCGGCACCTGTGGTTCTCCACGAGAACGCTAGCGGGCTAGCGTTACGATGTGAAAAAGTTAATGCCGCTGTGCGTGATGATGTGTGACTTTAACTTGTCAGGACGGTTGAACTCCTTGGCACAACCTGAGCATCACCACCACACGGGTAAACAGAAAGCAGGGATAAGGATTCTTACATTTTCGTGTATAAGCTAAAAACCAAACAAAAAACAGCTACAGCAAGATTTTTCAAAAACATCAGAAATTCCAGCTTTTGGCAGAAAGTCTGAGATAATGATGTAAATGTTGGGACTTCTAAAATTTCATGCATGCATTGAGTAGATGACTGCACACACATATCACACACACACACACACACATGTACCCACACACATGTACATACACACACAAACACACAATCTGCACACACACGCACAAACACACACAATCTCTCTTTTCCTCTCTCCCTCTCTCTCTCTCTTTTCCCTCTCACATCTACAAGCATACACATATGCACAAGTACAAACACACACACTCACAAACACACACACACACACACACACACACACACATGAACACCACACACACACACTGGATACACACACACACACACACACACACACACACACACACTGGATACACACACACACACACACACACACACACACACACACACACACACACACACACACACACTGGATACACACACACACACACACACACACACACACACACACACACACACACACACACACACACACATACACACACACACACACACACACACACACGCGAGAGAGAGACAGACAGAAGACAAAAAAAAACAAAAAACAAAAAAAAAGACAGAAGAAACCAAACAACTCACCAGTCAGAGATTTGAAAGGACAGCGATATTTTTTTACGGTCTCGTGTATAGTCATATGACGCTTCAGTTTGTCCTTTCTGTTGAAGGCGGCGTGGCACGTTTCACACTGGTACGGCGTCTCTCCAGTGTGGATCAACTGGTGTGACTTCAGGTAGTGCTCAGTCTTGAAGCGTTTCTGGCAAGTGGTACACTCAAACTGACCTGTGGTGGAAGACGGTTTTACTAGCAAGTCGTGTGAGAAAGTTTTCTGCGTGGAAGTAAAGGAACGGTGAAAATAATCACAGGAAGAGGGACTGATCATAGACTTTGGTTTTTCAGTGTGTGTGTGTGTGTGTGTGTGTGCGCACGGGTGTTAGCGTGTGTGTGAACACGTGTGCATGCATATGTGTGTTCGTTCGTTCTTTAATTTAACGTCTTTTCACTATAAGTGATATTAGACGGTCATATGTGTGTGTGTGTGTGTGTGTGTGTGTGTGTGATGCGTGCCTGCAAATGTGTGTGTGTGTGTGTGTGTGTGTGTGTGTGTGTGTGTGTGTGTGTGTGTGTGTGTGTGTGTGTGTGTGTGTGTTGTGTGTGTGTGTGTGTGTGTGTGTGTGTGTGTGTGTGTGTGCATGCGTGCCTGCAAATGTGTGTGTGTGTGTGTGTGTATGTGCATGCGTGCCTGCATATGTGTGTGTGTGTGTGTGTGTATGTGCATGCGTGCCTGCATATGTGTGTGTGTGTGTGTGTGTGTGTGTGTGTGTGTGTGTGTGTGTGTGTGTGTGTGTGTGTGTGTGTGTGTGTGTGTGTGTGTGTATGTCTGTGTGCGTGTCTGTGTGCATGTGTGTGTGCAAGTCTGAGTGTGTGTGTTTTAAACATACAAACTATTACCTCTATCAAAAGCCACTATACCGTAAAACAAAAAGCTTAAAGAGAGGAAAATGTTATGGGATTGTCGTAAATTGAGCAAAAGGTCATTTCATACTTTGATTTGATTTTTTTCTTAAAAAAAGGCTGCAACCTAAGCGTTAAACACACACACACACTGATACTTTGATTTGATTTTTTTCTTAAAAAAAAGGCCGCAACCTAAGCGTTAAACTCACACACACACACAGACATACTGATAAACTTGAAAAACTACAGACAAAATTAATTTTCAACAAGACCAACAGATAAGTCTTCAAACAAAACTTCACATCCATATGGTATAATACCCACAGTGCTTTTATCAAGTCAACGTGAGAAACTGGACATGTACAGAAAACAAACAGCGAAGAGAGAAAGTTACCTTCAGAGCCGTGGATAGGAAGATGGCGCCGAAGGAACCTTTCGCAGGAGAACACTTTGTTACAATGGGGACACGGGTACTGGTGCGTGGTGGTGGCTAGGTGGTGTTCTAATGCCTCAGGTGTTGTGTACTTGTTGCCACACTTGGTGCACTGAAAGTGTCTACAATGGGCAGAAAAAGAGGACAATTTTCTAGTAAATTCCCATTCAGTTAGTGCACTTACCCTATCTCACGCTAAACGTATCATCTTTCATATTTTCTTTTTAAACTGAACTTGATGCAGTCAGAGAGTCTGCAATAAACAGATTCATTCAAAAATTTTTGAGTTTGGGATTTAACAATAATGATAATAACAATATTAAGAAGAAGAAGAAGAAAAATTGTATTAATCATTATTATAATACTAAAAAAAAAGAACAAGAAGAAAAATGATGATGTTTATAAGGCGCCAAATCTTGATTCAAGAATCAAACCAAGGCGTGCATTCCCATTGTTCACCAAAGCAATCACCAACAACGACCAAATCTCCAGGGCACAAAGCATAGGCAATCTGAGAGGGGGAAGACAGGTGGGGATAGGGTGTGTGGCCCCTGACCCAAGCCATCCTCCTCCCTGTTTCACACACACACACACACACACACACACACACACACACACACACACACACACACACACACACACACACACACACACACACACACACACACACACACTTGTTACTTGTTAATGTTCACATACAACACCAAATAAAGGTAATAGTATTGGTTATTAGTCTTGATTGCACACCATGTCTCCCTCCCTTCTTCCATCCTTTGTTTTCAATGCTTCCTTTACCATCCATGTTTGTCTGTTTGTTTGTTTGTTCGTTCGTTCTTCCTTTATCATCTTCTTCTCCTCTGTTGGCACGTTCGTAATTTGCCTGATTCTTTGTTTGTTTGGTTGGTTGTTTGTTTGTTTGTTTGTTTGTTTGTTATACATTTATTGTCTTCTTTTCCTCTGTTGGCACATTGTAATTTACCTGATCTTTTGTTTTGTTTGGCTTGGTTGCTTGCTTGGTTGCTTGCTTTCTCAATGGCTTGCTTGCTCAATTGCTTGCTTGCTTGCTTGCTTGCTTGCTCACTTGCTTGTTTGTTATTCATTTATTGTCTGCCATTCATTTATTGTCTTCTTTTCCCCTGCTGATATTTTTATAATTTACATGATCACTGTTTACTTGTTTGTTTGTTTGTTTGTTTGTTTGTTTCTTTCTTTCTTTCTTTCTTTCTTTGCTTGTTTGTTTGTTGTTCACGGCTGTACAGAGAGGAGAAAAACTGCACCTTTAGTCACGGCTAGGCTGCGGACGGCTGACCCAGCCCAAGACCCCTGTTAGCGCCAGTGCCAGACATTCCACTGCCTGCTATCAAGGTCACGGAGTACTTCCCTTCTTTGTCTCTGTTAAAAAGTAGCGTTTTTCACACTCTTTGGAAGCGGATTACAGTGCAGTCAGGGTTTTGTTGGCGCCTATCTTTTGTCAGTCAAAAGAATTTTCCTTTGTCTCGAACTACACCAAATTTCAGAATTTCATGTCAAGTCATTTACAATTTATTTGCAATCGTTTTGGGTAGATGTTTACCGTATCAACACATTGTCTGTGCTAGCCAGACAGTGAGATTAATTTTAATTCTTTAGTGGAACAGGTGGTGCTAATAAGAGTGGGGCACAATTTTTACTCCAGTAACGTGGAACTGAATGAGTGTTTAGTACACTGTGTGACATTGGAGTACTTAACCTGTGTTTTCCTCCTCCCCTATCGTAAAAGAAAAAGACACCTGGTAAGTGAAGACGATCTCTCTCTCTCTCTCTCTCTCTCTTCTCTGTCTGTGTTTATGTGATGTGTGCGTCCATGCCAGTGCGTGCGTGTGTCAGTGTGTTGTGTGTCCCCCCTCTCTCTCTCAGACACACACACACACACACACACACACACACACACACACACACACACACCATCCTCCTTTTTATTCCCTTTGTTTGTTTTTTTCTTTCGTTCCTTATTTAATGCTTTCTGTGTTTTCTTCTGCTTAAAAGCTAGTATTTTTTTTATCTTTTCTTCCACAGTCCACTTTTCTCTTCATTGTTCACCTTTATGTCTGTACGTTTAGTATTAGAAGATTAGTAAGGACTAGCTGTAAGACAGGTCCAGTGGCACCTAATGCTACAATCCTTGAATAACAAAGTGTTTTTCATGTTTCACGTTTCTTTCTTTCTCACTTTCTCTGTCTTTAGAACTGCCTTTGTGTCTTTTGTGTCTGTCTGTGTTGGGGGGGTGGGTGTAGAGGGTTGTAGGCCGGTGTGTGGGAGCATCTCTGTTTCGCCAACTCACAATCACCCCCCTCTCTCTCTCAAACACCCCCCCCCCCCTTTGTGCAGATACAAACACCCCCACCTCCCCACCCTATCTCTCTCTCTCTCACACGGCTTTGTGCAAACACACAAGAAACAGTCTATAGGCCTCCTATATGGAATTTCTCTTGCAGCCGGCAGCTAAGAGGCAGTGTACCGGGCAGGTCAAGTTGCCGTTATGGTGGAGTAATTAACTGGAGGCTCCCTCCTTCCCCGCCAACATTGAAATTTGTCTGATTAGCGAAGACGGGAGCTGAAGTGTTACAGATTGTATAATGCATCTTCGTTAGACCATGAAAACCAAGAATGCTTGATTAGTGGGGTGACATTTTGGGGAGAAAACTGAGATCATGACGGAGTTACGTTACTGCATGAATTTTATGCATGTTTTATACAAGGTTTGGTAGAGTAGCCTACTAAACTAACCTGGTCATATTTAGTCTTGTTCTAAAGCTGTTTATATTGGCTACACGGTTTTTTATATATCAGACAGACTGTTGAAAGACACTCTAAAAATTCAGACTGTTTAGCAACCAACTCATTTTTGTTCCCTGACAGCGCTGTGCTGGCATTACAGCTGTCAGGGGGATGGAATGCCCTTTTCAGGCTGAAAGTAGGTCAGGTCACTGCCAGGTCAGGCCGCTCGCCTCTCCAACTAAAGAGCAGGTTTGGAACAGCCATGTGTTCTTTTGTCATCTTCTTTTCTTCTATTGGTATGTTTGTAACTTACATGATCTCTTTGTTTGTTTGTTTGTTTGTTTGCTCGTTTGTTTGTTTTTTTATCATCTTCTTTTCATCTGTTGGTATGTTTTAGTAATTTACATGATCTCTCGTTGTTTGTTTGTTTGTCTTTTGGAGTATGCATGTACCCGTCCAAGTCAAAATGTCCGCGACTCACCTGGGGCCAGACTTCATGCCCTGGCTGGGAAACAGGTTGTGGGAGTACTGGTGACAGCCCAGGTCGTAGAGAGAGGGAAAGTACTTGTTACACTGGTGACACCGGTACATCATCTCATTCTCGTGTGTCTTGATGTGCTCCAGGAACACCTCCAGTTCTCTGAATGACTGGCCGCACTTCTTCATCACGCACTTGTACACCTGGCACACAATTCCTCTCTTTTAGGTTTGTTTGTTTTTTTCTCTTTTTTTCTTTTGTCGTAGTTATATCTGGGCAGGGTGAACGAATATTATTATCATTATTATCATTATTATTTATGTTTAACCTTTTGACTCCCGTACCCTTTCTACCAACTGAAAAACTTAACCCTTTGACTCCCTCACCCTATCCACCAGCTTCCTGCAGGAAGCTGATGGATAAGGTGAGGGAGTCAAAGGGTTAAGTTTTTGCAGTTGGTAGCATAGTTTACAATGCAGGATGCTGGTGGACAGGGTGCAGGAGTCAAAGGGTTAAAGCCCAACTGACTCAGTAGCAGACAGCCAATCAGGGCAGTAATGATGTAAAAACATACATAACACCTCAATGACCCGGGAAAAAGAAAACCTGAAAAATGTCCATGTCTTTTTTCTTTTTCTTTTTACATCTGGGTTAGTGTGAAAGAATACCATTATCGTTATTATTATTATCATTATCATTAATGTTTTAACCCTTAGCTGTTCACAAAGCCGGTAACCGCCCTGTGGAAGAATGTGCTGATCAGTTCGTAGCGGTTGAGATCGCCCGACCTTTTCCGGCACATGTGTGGGGAATTTCCATCACTACTGGCCTTGATGTCTTATCACGCGTGTGGTTAGAATCTTGATCAGTCTCGTGTTGAATGTTCTAAAAATAGTACGAGCATTCTGGGATGCAAGGAACTTTCCATTCACTACTGAAAAACTTTGTACTGACGCTGTGCTACATTCGAATGCGAATACTAGGAGCTAGCTTTACATCCAGAAGTGCAATTGCGAAAGGGTTAAAGCCCAGCTGTCAGCAGAAAGCTGTATTAGGGCTATAGCCATCTCAATACACACATAATGCTTCAATGATCCCAGAAAAAGTAAACCTGGAAAATTCCTTTGTCTGTCTTTATTTTTTAGCATCTGGGCAGTGTGAAAGAATACTATTATCATTACAATTATTTTCATTATTGTAAATGTTTAAATCCCAGCTGACAGGGAGAGCTAACCATCTCAAAACATGCATAACATTTCATGACCCTGGAAATTCCTTCTTTTTTTTTTTTTACATCTGGGCAGTGTGAAAGAATATCAATATCATTACTACTATTATGATAAATGTTAAAAGCCCAGCCGACTCCGGAGAGCCATATCAGGGCTATAAGAGTTATAAGTAAACCATCTCAAAACACGCATAAAATCTCAATGACCCTGAAAAAAAAAAACTGGAACAAAAAATCAAGGACACATATATCAATGCAGTCACGCACAAAAACCTAAAGATATGCCCCTGGCGCTGATCACTGTCCAATTTATCAACAGAGGAGGTTTAAAAAAAACTTGAACATGAATGTCTACATAACGAAGTACACAAAAACATACATATAAGGTGACCAGAATTACCTTAAACTGCTTCTGCACATCACTTTTCCTTGGAGTCAAAAGCACAGCTAATACATGTACTCAATCATCAATCCTAACTCAAAGTATAACACTTTATACAACACATACAGGTGAATGGATCAGCACAGCAGAAAATGATGGGAACAGGCAACAGAGAACAAAGGAGCAAAGCAGAGACAAAAAGAGCGACAGAAAAGAGGAAATTTCTAACACAGAATTTCCACAGGGTGGCGATACTATTTTATGGAAAGAGCCCCCCGGCATCCAATAGGGGTCTTGACTGGAATCCTTTTCATGACGTAACATCGCATTAACAAATCATCTTCATGACTTGTATATATTTTATTTTAAAATCCTTCCATCCCCTCACCTATAGGGTGAGACAGCATTCTAGACGGTGACAAACAATTTCGCATCTTCATTCCTATCTTGGTGATGACCAAGTATACCAGTCACTCTACATTAAACAAAGTAATAAATTATTTTTATTAAATATCCTACATTTTCCCCCAAAAGAAGCCTTGATCTGTACAAGCACATAAATCCCCCATATCCATGCAGTAAACCAATAATAAACCATCTTTGATATGAAAAGAAATCGAGACTACAAATCTTTATGAAAAAAATTAACCCTTTTACTCCGGCACCCTATCCACCACCTGCAAAAACTTAACCGTTTGACTCCCTCACCCTATCTAACAGCTTTCTGCAGTCGCCAGTTATTGTGCTGGTGTGTCTCTTATGCAGTAAAAATAACAACACACACACACACACACACAAACACACACACACACAAACACACACACAGAGACATAAACACACACACACACACATATATACACACACACACACACACACAAACACACACACACACACAAACATACACACACACAAACAAACACAAACACACAAACTGACCTGTTCTGACTTGTGCTTGACCATGTGAGTTTTGAGTTGGAAGAAAGTCTTGAACTTTTCAGAGCAGTACTGACAGATATAGGAGTTGTCCACCACTACCTTGACCTTGACCTGTTGCTGACCACTGCCAGACCCTGCACCCTGAAGACACAACAGAATGTCGGTCACACACCTGATAAATACAGGATTATATGTGACCTCCCACCACAAAATCAGTCTTAACTAGCATTTTGGGCATTTTGGTACTTGAATAAAGCTTGTAATCGAAAAAATGTAGAAGTTATATATGTTTAACCCTTAGCTGTTCACAAGGCCCGTAACCGCCCTGCGGAAAAAATGTGCTGATCCGTTCATAGCGGTCGAGATCGCCCTACCTTTTCCGGCACACGTGTGGGGAATTTCCATCACTACTGGCCTTGCTGTCTTATCGCACATGTGGTTAGAATCTTGGTCAGTCCCGCGTTGAATGTTCTAGAAATAGTACGAGCATTCTGGGATGCAAGGAACTTTCCATTCACTAGGCCTACTGAAAGACTTAGTTACTCAACTTACTGATGCTGTGGTACGTGCTTTCATTCACAACTGTGAGCGTGGGAAAGATGGCGAGTTTCAGCGAAGACGAATTTGTGGATAACACTGAAGCAGAGTTGCAGGAAATTTTTAGAGAAATAGATCGTTTAGAAATTGAAGAAGAAGATGAAGAAGAAAAGGAAGATGTAGAGTCGGATGTTGAAGTAGGTGGTGATGGTGAAGATGGAAATGACAGTGACATAGACGACGATGTACCGCTGGCTGCACTGGTGCAGGCATGGCGACCGGTGACACGTGGCTGTGAAGTCAGGGAATTTTCACAAGTTGTTGGGCCTAAACATTCGCTGCCCGCTGATGCGAAACCAGTAGACTATTTTTGTTTGTTTCTGCCACTAGAATTTTTTGTCAGTGCTGCTGAAGAGACCAACAACTACGCTGGTCAGAAGATTGCGGCAAAGGGGCAACCTGACCCACTTTGGAAAGAGACGACAGCTGATGAAATCAGGGCATACCTGTCTATTCTCATCATGATGGGGCTAAAACATCAGTCCCGTCTATGGTGCTACTGGTCAACTTTCTGTCCGGGACTGTTTCCGGGACTATCATGCGCTAAACACCACGACACAGGCTACAACCAGCGCTTGTGACACCACTGGTGACACTGCCACTGACAATGACGGTGACAATCACAGTGACGATGACAACAACATCTCACCATCATCACAGTAGCTGCAAAGTTGCTGTATAGGCACATATGTGTAAATAGTGTATAGGGAATGAAATCTGTAGACGAACATGTACCAAATATCTTTGGAAAACATTTCTGTTTCTTTCTGTCTATGTTCATTTTGGTGACATCGTGACAATTCTTTTCTGACATTTGTGTTGTGCCTGTGTATTGGATACTATACTGGAAGAGCAGAGACAGCGTCGGGTAGGACAGATGTTGTGTGTACAACTAACAAATGTTGTTTTTAGACAATAGAGCTTGTTTGTATGCTAACCATTGTATTGTCACCATAAAAATACCTCTGTCTGTGACATCTTTGGTGACAGGGACACGCACACTAGACCCAGGACACACAAAACCACATGCAAATCAAACTATGGACACTTGTGTATATGTGTGCAAAAAATCTTTCTTCTGTACTTTCAAACAAGTGAATGGCAGTATGTTTATCAGCATGACTGTAATCGGATGAAAAAATGTCAGAAAAATCCGAATACTAGGAGCTAGCTTTACATCTAGCAGTGCGAATGCGAAAGGGTTAAAGTCATTAAGTTGTATGACAGCCATTTTGAGAAAACGGCCTCTAAAATTTTTGTGTGCTCTCCTACACATTTTCCTTAAATTTCTTTATTTGGTGGCTTTGACCCAGTTTGTTTCTCATTTTCGCTGTCATTACCTGAAAAGTGCGCCAAAGAGCTTTCCATCGGTATATTACATGTGCTGGTACTGTAATAATAATAATAATAATTACAATATTTATATAGCGCAAAATCTTGATAAAATCAAATCTAAGCGCTGAAGCAGACACACACGCAGGCACGCACGCTCGCACACACACGCACGCACACACACAGACACACACACACACACACACACCCACACACACGCATGGCTATAAATGGGGAGAAAGAATAAAAGCAATAAAAGCAAGAATAAAAGCAATGGAAAATTATAGAGAGCATAGCATACAATTATATATTATAACCATGTGATTCCCTCCGAGCGGAGACAGGCTGCAGAGGGGAGGGTTGAGTGAGGTTAGGATTTTATGCAGGAGAGAAAAGGTGAGTTTTGAGAGCGGACTTGAAGGAGACAAAAGTAGGTTGCTGACGGACTGAGAGAGGAAGTTTGTTCCAGGAGAGTGGACCAGAAACAGAGAAGGCTCGTGGACCATAGGTATTGAGCTTAGTGCGTGGAAAGCGAAGAGTCAGAGGATCAGAGGCAGAGCGGAGGGTACGTGAGGGAACATAGATCTCAAGTAGGCTTGACAGGTAATCGGGGGCTGCGTTATTGAGGCTTTTGTAGCACATGGTGTCTAGTTTGTACTGTATGCGCTTTGATACAGGGAGCCAGTGAAGTTGTGCCAGGAGAGGAGATATGTGGTCAGCTTTTTTCTTTTTGAGTACAAGGCGTGCAGCATTGTTTTGAATGCGCTGTAGGATGTGAATGGTGGAGGCAGGAAGACCAGACAGGAGTGAATTGCAATAGTCAATGCGAGACATTATGAAGGAGAGAACGAGTTTTGCAGTTGTTTCGACAGAGAGATACTTCCTGATCAGCTTTATACGATGGAGATGATAGTAGCAGGATCTGGCAGTTTGAGAAACAAAGTTGTTCATGGAGAGGGTAGAGTCAATGCAGACACCAAGGTTTTTAGCTGAATCAGAAATTGGGACTGATGTGTTACATAATGGGAGAGAAAGAGGAGGCAGCTGAGAAAGTTTCTGACGGGTGCCAATGAGGATAGCTTCTGTTTTGTCGTCATTAAGCTGAAGTCTATTGTGTGTCATCCAGTTCTTAATGTCCGAGTAACACTCAGTGGTGTGAGTCAACAGGCGCTGTATATTATCAGGTGAGTCACAGGTAACTCTTCATAATAAGAGACAAAAATAGGTACTTTTGGTAGGAAATTGCGTTCTTTCTGCTGCAATCAGTGCATTAAAATACTGATTAAAATTGATTAACTCTTTGATTGCTGAAAATCTAAAACCATCCTCTACCCTTCGTTACTGGCAGCGAGTTTAGCGGGAGGCAGTGCGTCTATCCTTCCTACCGGCTTCCCGCTTTCCTCGCGATAACGGCTATGCGGTTAACGGGACACGACCCTTGTGTTTATACTCTGCATTCCTGGATCAGATTGCCTTCGGCGGGTTTCCCTGTTCTACTTGGCGTGGTCAGTTAAGACACCCAGGCATGTTTATGAAAAAATAAACATTTTCCTCCGTTCCCATGGGACAGCAGTGAGGTTGTTGTTTAGGTACTGTTTCCTGTCTGTCAGACCTACTACAGCTGCTTCCTGCTGTGGTTGTCCATGTCATTATAACTCAGTCCAGTCTCCAAGACTACCCCCTCTCCATACACCAATCGTCTCCCACCCCCTTGGGAAAGTCGCAGTTGATTTAGAACAAGCAAGAGAGAGAGAGAAGTGTTCAACACACACACACACACACACACACAAACACACACACACACACACACACAGGTGAGCGCGCAAGCACACACACACACACACACACACACAGGTGAGCGCGCAAGCACACACACACACACCACACACACACACACACACACACACACACACACACACACACACACACACACGCACACACACACACGCACACCTCAGCTCCATAAGTCGTGGGATTTTAGCAGAAAATTAGTAAATTTTCTACCTTTGGCCAAAAGTGCATGTGGACCTCCCAAGCTGTGCCCCCTCCCCTCCATGTATCCCCCACCCCCTTCCAGAATTATTTTCCCACACCCACTCCTCATCTCCTTCACTACTGTGCCAATCCTCACAACCACCCACCCACCCACCCCCTCCGGCTCTCAGACTGCCCATCTAACATATCCATGTATTCTGCCAGTGTCTTCTGCCCTTTTTCTCATCAGGTGTCCCCCCCCCCGGCCCCTCCCTACGTCCACTTTTCCTCAACCCCCCCCCCCCCCCCCCCCTGCTCCTGCTCCCTCCACCACCTCCTCCCCCATCTTTACTGGCATAAACTTCACACAAAGTTCCATGTGTTCTCTCTCATTCTTACTTTGTAAAATGGAGGAGGAAGATCGTGATCAGTTTTCGGACGACGAATTATACGATAATCTTGGTGATGATTTTGATTTGGTTCAACTCACAGAAGAAGAAAGGGCCAATTTTCAGGCAATAATTCACCAAGACAGAGAAAATGACAGTATTGATGATTTAGACGATGAGAATCTGCCACTTTTCTACCACAGACGCCCTACCTTTGAGTGGACAAGTGGGAATTACGTTCCACCACCTATGTTTGTGACAATCTGGTGACAATGACACCAACAGCCCCTACATGTAAATAACTCTTAGAGTAGCATTTATAGTCTATACCGTCTTTTGTTTTATGTTAGTCACAACGTAATTTTGCAGCAAAACTGTTTATAAAAAGAGACTTTGTATTTGGAACAACAGGCTCGTGCTTTGATGTTATTATGTGGTGACAACAATGACACAGTGACATGTTGTGTGACTGGATACCTCGTTCACAATGAGACAGTGACATGACAGAAAGATGAATCTGTAAGTACCAGCATGCGTTATGCCATTTCGGCTGTATATGTTGCTGTCTCTGTCCATGTAATCATTTTGTTTATCTTGTGATGAAATAGTGTCAACTGTTTTGTCTCCCTGTGCGACACCACATGCACACAGGTCTGTTAAAGCATGCAATTTTTATTACGACTTCAGTTCCGTACACAACGGTATATCACATGTCATGTTTGTTAATCATCCACATTGAGTAGAGAAACAGTAACATAAGTACCCTCTTTTCACAGTTTTACTCTCTCAGGAAACCCAGGAAACGAAAGACAGCGTATGTACAAATTCAGTTCTTAAAGCGGGAGTTCGTAACGAAAGAGTTAATAATATTTTTTCAAGAAAAAAATTTCTGTGGGGGATAGATTATAGTCTACAGAAATCAATTTTGAGAAAAAGTCAAAACACCCCAGATAGACCCTCAGTCACCTTTTCAGCTCCTAGTGCTGTTCGACTGACTGCGAGTTAAGACTGATTTTGTGGTGGGAGGTCACAAATACGTTTTATTGTTACTGCTATTGTTGTTTAAAGCTCAACCAGTCTTACAGAGCAATATCAGGGCTATAACCATGTGGACATTTACACAACATTTCACTGAAAAGATGAAAAAAAAAGCCCTGGTAAAGAAAACTGCACATACATATCAATGCAGTCACACACATAACGTAAAGATGTGCTCCTGGCATTGACTATTCCGTCCAATTTATCACCAGAGGGGTTGGAAAAACAAACCTAAATACAAATGTAAACATAACTAAGGACACTAAATCACATATAGAAATATGTATAAATTACCTAAAATTGCCAATAAATGCCTATCAATTAACATCAGGAAGAGAGTTCTTGAATGTTATATAGAACCAATACTGTTGTACCGATGTGAGGCATGGACAGTCAACAAACAAAGCCAGAACAAGATTGAGGCAGCCGAGATGTGGTTTCTAAGAAGAATTTTGATAGTTCCATGGACAGCAAAGAAAACAAATGCAGACCTGCCAACCCTGACTTTTAAGTTGGAGTATTTGTCCAGGAAAAATGGAGTATTTTTGAAAATATTGGTGTATTCTGAGTGCGCAGCGCCGAAGGCGCAAGCTAACCAGGGGGGTCCGGGGGCATGCCTCCCCCGGAAAATTTTTAAAGAATTGGTGCAAATCTGTGCAATCTAGAGCATTCTGAGCCCAAAAATTCACTTTCTAATGGTACTTGATTTTTTATCTTTAATTTTTTTTTTCGTCGTATTTTTTATTAAGTCAGCGTATTGGTCGTATTTTGAGTAAACTGGCGTACTAAATACGCCAAAATCGTATGGGTTGGCAGGTCTGCAAATGAGACAGTCTTGATGGAGGCAGACACAAGTAGATCACTCATAAGGAAGATTAGGAAAAGACAGGCAACATTTATAGGCCATTTTATGAGGAAGGGGGATTTGGAGCACCTGGTCACAACGGGAAAGCTGGAGGGAAAGAGAGCACTGGGTAGACCCAGGGAGAAAATGCTGGACGGACTTGCAGAGTGGTTGGGGACAAGGGGGGTGGGAGAGATGCTGGGGGCAACGAGAGATAGAGACAGATGGAAGTCCATGATCGCCAATGCCATGTGGCAGGGCACCTGATGATGATGACCTAAAATTGCTTCTCCACATCACAATTCCCAAGCACCAAACATGCAGTAAACACAAGTATCCAATTATCAACCCTAAGAGAAAGTAGGTAAGGCTTTATAGAACACATGCAGGTGAATGGACCAGCAAGGCAAAAAAAGACAGAAAGAGATGACAGAAAGCAAAGGAGCAAGACAGAAACAAAGAGAGTGAGACAGAAAAAAAAACCACACAACCGTCCAATTGGCAGTCCGTTGTGCTAACCAGCACACCATAGTGGCTATCAGTACAAATATTACCATTACTTTTACTCACAAGTGCATCTTCATGCGTTCTCACTTGCTGATCACACTCAGTTACCTGCACCTGCAACAGGAAAAGGTCAGACAACTACAGAAAGTACCAGGTATTATGAATTTTCTTTACTGATTGATTGATTCTTCTGGTGGGGGATATATTGCTTAGAAATCATGGTCCTTTATTTACTCACACTGGGTACTTTGACAAAACCTTTCCACAGCATTGGATTCCAACTAAGTGGCATAACTCTTGAGAGTCACGGAGTTATCTCCCACGTAGAATTTCTCAAACCCAACACAGTTTATGCTACACATTCAGCTAGCATAGACGCAGCCACAAAGCATAAAGTGGTAAGCTCAGAACATTGTGGCTGCGTCTATGCTAGTTGAATGTGTAGCGCAAACTGTGTTGGGTTTGAGAAATTCTACGTGGGAGATAACTCCGTGACTCTCAAGAGTTATGTTACTTAGTTGATATTTAAAATTCTCCCTGCTTTCCCTCTTATTTCCTTTGGTAGTACAGCATTGGATTGTTATTGTTATCGTCTGTTTAAAGCCCAGCCGACTGTACAGAGCCATATCAGGGCTATTACCGTTTCAAAAATATACACAATACTCCAAAAGGAAAAAAAGGAAAAGAAAATTAAGTACACCTATCAAAGCATTTGCACACATAATCTAAGCATATGCCCCTGGCGATGACCACTCCGTCCAATTTATCACTCAGGGGATCTAAAAAACATACCTGAATACAAATTTAAACATAACCAAGGACAAACATATATAAAAACAGACCTAAATTACTTTAAATTGCTTCTGCATATCACTTTCCCTAGAGCCAAAAATGCACTTAATACATGTACTCAATTATCAATCCTGAGAGAAAGTATTAAAGACTTTATTGAAGGCATACAGGCCATTTTATGAGGAAGGGGGATTTGGAGCACCTGGTCACAGCGGGGAAGCTGGAGGGATAGAGAGCACCGGGTAGACCCAGGGAGAGAATGCTGGATGGACTTGCAGAGTGGCTGGGGATGAGGAGGGTGGGGGAGATGCTGGGGGCAACGAGAGATAGAGATGGTTGGAAGTCCATGGTCGCCAACGCCATGCAGCAGGGCACCTGACGATGATGATGATGATACAGGTAAATGGACCAGTAATGCAGAAAATGATAGGAAGAAATGATAGAAAGCAAAGAAACAAGGCAGAAACAAAGAGAATGACAGAAAAAGAGGAAATTTCTATCACAGAATTTCCAGAAGGTGGGGAACTATTTATACTGAAAGAACCCCCGGCATCCCCAGAGGCGACAGCACTGGATCAGGCGATGTGACAGCACTGACTAGCCATCAGGTTCACATGACCTGACACCTATTGACTTTTTTTTTTTTGGTGGGGTGGGAGGGGGGGTGGGATGGTGAAGGCTAGTAAAGGAGTAGGTTTTGAGAGGAAGCCACAGACAGTGGATGGATTGAAGGAGTTCAACTCATAAACATTTATGGACAATGATGCTAAAACTGGGATTTATGTGTGTCACAGTGTAAAACAAAAACAATATACCTCTTTTTAAAAATGAGTTTGTAAAATAAAAACTGTACATCCACTTTAGACCCACCCTGTTTATAAACAGACATAAACAACAAAGAGACAAGACCCACCCTGTTTATAAACAACCCACCCTGTTTATAAACAGACATAAACAACAAAGAGACGAGACCCACCCTGTTTATAAACAGACATAAACAACAAAGAGACAAGACCTGCCCTGTTTATAAACAGACATAAACAACAAAGAGACGAGACCCACCCTGTTTATAAACAGACATAAACAACAAAGAGACAAGACCTGCCCTGTTTATAAACAGACATAAACAACAAAGAGACAAGACCCACCCTGTTTATAAACAGATATATATATACAACAAAGAGACGAGACCCACCCTGTTTATAAACAGACATAAACAACAAAGAGACAATACCCACCTTGTTTATAAACAGACATAAACAACAAAGAGACAATACCCACCTTGTTTATAAACAGACATAAACAACAAAGAGACAAGATCCACACTGTTTATACACAGACATAAACAACAAAGAGACAAGATCCACACTGTTTATACACAGACATAAACAACAAAGAGACGAGACCCACCCTGTTTATAAACAGACATAAACAACAAAGAGACAAGACCCACCCTGTTTATAAACAGACATAAACAACAAAGAGACAAGACCCACCTTGTTTATAAACAGACATAAACAATAACGAGACAAGACAGGGTTCATACAGATTTCCAGACAAAAAATTTAAGGACTTTTAAAGCACTTTTTTTTTAAATGCCTTCACACGAACGAAAGCTGTAATGACTTGTCACTACTTTTAAAGTCCACAGTAGTTCAGCTTTCATTGCCTCTGTTTTAGTACGGCTCAGGCTGTTCACCGACATCTGAGTTTGAGCAGAACAGTTGGTTGATGAACTGCAGGATGACGAACTGCTAGAAGTGATGGGATTGCTTGTAGAATTTTTTGTAAAAAACTTCGAAAGACGAACTGCAGGATTTGAAGCCTTCATCAGGTCGCAGTGTTTTTTCCCTTTTCCATGGGTATTTACAGCCGATTCTCCCATTAAACGAATGTCTATGGTCTTCTTACAAATGCGGCAAAAGGCCTTGCATCTGTCTCCACTTGGGTCTGCCTACAACCATTCTTTGTATTCGTCTTTTTCCAGCCAAACCACGTTAAACAAACACTTCCCCGGCATGTTGACTTCTCAATTTCAAAATGGTGGAACATTCTTTCACGTACACGCATGCGCCATGAAGGCCCGTAACTCTGGTGTTTTGACCTATAGCAGACGACGTATCGGTGAGATCGTCGATCTTAACTCCGACTCAGGCTTTCTTTTTTTTTTTTTCAATTCAATTTCAAGCTTTTTTTTTTTTTTTTCCAAACTCAAAATTGTACACAGACTTTATTAAAAATCATAGGCAGTGACAAAACTTAAAGGACTTTTTAAAGACCTTTCAGCAAAAGCCTGATTTTTAAGGACTTTTAAGGCCTTAAAAAGCATGCCCTCAAAATTAAGGACTTTTAAGGACTGTGCGAACCCTGCAAGACCCACCCTGTTTATAAACAGACACAAACAACAAAGAGACAAAGTGGATACTACATACCTCATTATCCTCCACTTTGCTGCTGTTTGAGTCGGGATCGTCTTTCACCAAGACCTGTTGCTGATCGGTGACAGAGATCACCACGCCCTCCTCCTCCTCCTGTCTCTCCACCTGCTCCTCCATTTCTTGTTCACCCTGCTCCTCCAGTGATTCAGGTGGTGGCTGCTTGGGTAAGGTGGTAGAGGTACCGCTAGGCCATACCTGTACAATGACAATAAAGCACACTGTCTATTTTCATGTTTTCACAAGCCAACCATTGACAACGACTTACAGGATTTTTAATGCACATATTTGTAATATTCTGCATGCTCATAACTTTTCTCTACTCTGTCACTCACCACTAAGAAGTGCAAATTTAAAGTTACAGGCTGATAAGGCAAGATATCATTGTGATTATACAGTTATCTCATGAACCAAATTCTTGGATAGATTCTGTAAAGATTATCATCATCACAGCATTGTAAAAACTATCCCAAGTTTCTGTGGCCATTAAGTGGTGAACAAAATAGGCTGAGGATGGGGGAATGGTTACCTTGTGCGTGGCCATGTGTTTCTTTACGTTGGACTTTTGGGCAAAGGCACGACCACAGACGATACACTGGAAAGGTTTTTCTCCCGTGTGGGCCCTCAAGTGCTGCTGCAGATCAAAGTTTTTGGAGAAGAGCTTGTTGCAGTACTGACACTGCATGGTACGACGTTTCTCCTCTGCACCATTTGCTCCTCGTCCTCCACGGCGCGTGCCTGTACCGGCTCCCACTGCATTACGGTCCATGGCTATTCCCGCATTAGCTGCTGCCTGTGACTGCGATGACTTGCGACCTGTCACAGTTAATAATACTGATCATTTTCTCTTTTTCTTCACCCCCCCCCCCCCCCTTGTTTTTTAACCCCGGGTTTTTTTTATTTTTATGGACATACTGCAACTCTCTCCCTCAACATTCATACCGCAATCTAACTCCAAATCAAACAATAAAATAACGGAAATCAGAAATACACGAAAATAGGCTGAGAATGTGATTTTAACCCTTCAACTCCCACACCTTGTCCACCAGCATCCGACATTGTCAACCGTATTAGCAAAGAAAAAACCTAACCTTCGATGAAGATGGTGGATAGGGTGAGGAGTCAAAGAGTTAACTTTTTACAACCCTTTGATGAAGCTGGTGGATAGGGTGAGAGAGTCAAAAGGTCAAGTTCTGACAGTTGGGCGAATGAGTCAAAGGGTTAATAAACAAAACAAGACAGAAGCAAATTTTTGTTGGTCTCTGTCAAGGGTGCAGAACAGACAACCACAAAACACATAACTTTCTTGTAATTTCATTTCAACTGAATAATCTGCAGACTGTGGTTCCTTACAGATGAAAAGGCTGACAAAAATATTAGATTTTTTATTACTGTCAGTCTGCAACTCCCCTTCCCCCTTTATTCATCCTCCCCCCTCTCCCAACAGATCACAACAGAATAACAGGTTACCTTCAGTTGCTTTCTGAAAGTTATAGTGATCATGTTCCAATAGAATGGCAGTATAAGGCTTGCAATATCATACTGGCATTGAGATAGTAATACTTCTTAAGAGTAAACAAAGTTCCGTTAAAATGGTAATATGTAAAGCTGGCAATTTTACACTGGCAGTGAGATAATTATACTTCTTAACTGTAAATAACGTTCCATGAACACAGCAGTATGTAAAGCTTGCACTTTTACACTGACAGCAAAATAGTAACACTTAATAGCAAACAGTTTTTAACATAACTACGAGCAAAAAAAAAAGTCACCTTTTTATATTCATTTTTTTTTCTTCTTTATAATGAACAGACAACAACATACAATGTAGCAACGAAAAATAATATCAATTCATACACATAAGAGGAACACTTTGGACATCTGACAACATACACTATGCAGAAAACATAACAATATTTCATACACTGGAGGTTTCAAAAAGAATGACAAATGAAATCACTGCCAGGGACCCTTAAATTAAAAAAAATCACACTTACACTTTTCACTGATTCACACAGGGCCCTATACATGCTTCAGCAGGTGTGTTTCTAATGACAGCATGCTACCTGTTTTCACCGATTCATACAGGTCTCTATACCTGCTTCAATAGGAGTGTGTCTAATGACAGCATGCTACCTGTTTTCACCGATTCATACAGGTCTCTATACCTGCTTCAATAGGAGTGTGTCTAATGACAGCATGCTACCTGTTTTCACCGATTCATACAGGTCTCTATACCTACTTCAATAGGAGTGTGTCTAATGACAGCATGCTACCTGTTTTCACTGATTCATACAGGTCTCTATACCTGCTTTAGTAGGAGTGCGTCTAATGATGGCCTGATGTTGTTTCTCCGGCAGGGAAATGGTGATGGGCTGTGCAGGCTGTTTCTCTGGCAAAGTGATGGTGATCGGCTGGCTGGCCTGCTGAGGGACAGTCTGCAATGACTGCTGGGGGAACGAAGACAGAGAGGCTGCAACACTGGGCTGAGCAGGAAAAGCCGTCAGCTGGGAGGTAGCTGAAGCAGTCTGCTGGGGTGTAAAAGTGGCCAGCTGTGTAGGCTGCTGTTGTTGCTGTTGTTGTTGCTGTTGTTGTTGCTGCTGATGGGACTGTTGGAAAGGATTCGATCCCTGGGCGGCAAAGGTTGTGGTGGGCTGAACAGTGCTGAGGATGGTCACGCTGTTGGTGGACCGAGGGTTGAATGGTGCAGCCACCTATCAGAAACATCAATGTAAAATTATACAATTATAAAAATTTTTTAAGGATCATCACACTTAACTCTTTGACTCCCGCACCCTGTCCACCAGCATCATGCATTGTCAATCATGCTAGTAAAGCAAAAACTTAACCCTTTGATTCCCTCACCCTTTCCATCAGCTTCCTGAGTGAAAGAGTTAAGTTTCTGCAGTTGGTAGACAGGGTGCAGGAGTCAAAGGGTTAAGGGGATTTCCTTTGCGCTCACTTTTTTTGGGTCCCATTTTCTACGCCATCTCAATTTTTACAATGTGATGATGATGATGATAATGACGAAGATAATCAGGATGTGATGGAGTCTAGGACTGAAAGTGCATGACAGGACTGTACTCTATGCTTAATATCATTATGCATCTTGGCCTAAATCAGGCCTGAGAGATACAGACACCAATACCATGTCTGAGAGATACAAACACCCATAGTATTGGTCAGAAGATTTGATAAACAACCTCAGTGAAGCATCCATGAAGTGGATCAGACTCAACTTTGTGGTCCCAGTCTTCCCAATGAGCCACAGCATGCCCAACTCTGGGCAGGAGCTAGTTGGAGCAAAAAAAATCCCACAATGATTTTAACAACACTGATGGAAATTCGAACCCATAACCTTCCAGTTAGAAGTCCGTTGCACTGACCACTGCACCACCGCAATTAGTTAACAAAATTATAAAATTATAAAATTTGATGAATGATTAACAATTATATTAAAACGATGCATCTTATCTTTCTCAAAGAAATATTTGACAATGAAAGCAATGAAATGTTCATGGACACACTCTTTTCTCATGTAATTCTGTAAAAATAAATAAATACATAAATAAATAAATAAAAAGCCACCAACAACATGTCTTTATTTTTCCCATACGTAGGATTTGGGCAGATTTGGGTGGAGCAAATATAATGGAAAAGTCCAAATGTGATCAATCCCTTCTGAATAAATAGCGAATTCCAAATTCCATGATACCTGGAACATCTGAAAATATTTGTGGAACCCCACTTCAAAACAGCACATTTTGAAAGACATCTCACAGCGCAATCTTACAAAGTAGAAAAAGAAAAAAAAACTGCACATGAATTTGCAAAATTACTTGCAAATAAACACACACACTCTTTTCTTACGGAGTTGTCTGTAACATGTGCATGTGCGTGTGCGCGCCACACACACACACACACACACACACACACACACACGCACACACACACACACACACACACACTGGATACACACACACCACACATACATGCACACAAAATACACACACACGCACACACACATACATGCACATAAAACACACACACACACTGCATACACAAACACACACATACATACACACAAAACACACACACACACACGCACACACACACACACACACACACACACTCATACATGCACACACAACACACATACACACACACTGGATACACGCACACACATACATGCACACAAAACACACACACACACACTGCATACACACACACACACACACACATACATACACACAACACACACACACTGGATACACACACACACACACACGCTCATACATGCACACAAAACACACACACTGGACACACACACGCACGCACACACACATGCACACAAAACACACACACACACACACTGGATACACACACACACACATACATGCACACAACACATACACACACACATGCACACAACACACACACACACACTGCATACACACACACACACACATACACACACACGCACACACACACTGGATACACACACACACACACACACACACACACACACACAAACAAACACTCACACACACACACACACACACTCATACATGCACACAAAACACACACACACACACACTGGACACACACACAAAACACCACACACACACACATACACACACACACACACACATACATGCACACAAAACATACACACACACACACACACTCTTCCATACCATCTGAATTGTGGATCCTTGCAGGGTAGCTGGGTCAATGTTGGTAAAGGTCATGAGGTCATCGGTCAGCACCACACCCTGTGGTAGCTGTGAGAGTGGTGATGTGGGCACAGTGGTGAACGTGGTCAGGGGCTGCCCCTGTTGTCACACAACACAACACAACACACTTTTCAACCATGAGCGAGAAACCAAAACAATGGTAACTGCCCCTGCTGTCACACAACACAACACAACACAACACACTTTTCAACCACGAGCGGGAAACCAAAACAATGGCAGCAAAGCAGAAATGTCTGAGAGTGTGTGTACTGATGCCTGATTCTGTCATCATCATCATCAGGTGCCCTGCCGCATGGCATTGGCGATCATGGACTTCCATCTGTCTCTATCTCTCGTTGCCCCTAGCATCTCCCCCACCCTCCTCATCCCCAGCCACTCTGCAAGTCCATCCAGCATTTTCTATGTGTGTGTGTTTGGTCAGTTCAAGAATAAAAGACTATGTCAATCTTGAACATAAGACCAATATATTGTATGTATTTCTCTCCTCTCTCATAGTTGTGTGTAGGGTAGTTGCAGAGTATAAAGGTAGGCTTGAGCTTACTGTTTTTGTGCTTTGTATCTGCTTCTATGCTGGCTGAGTGCGTAGCGAAAGCTGTCTTGGATTTGAGAAGTTCTATACAACATGGGAGATGATTCTCAAATGTTATGCCTCTTGCATTTGTATTCTAGAGAGCTTAATTAACTCTTTCATTCCTGCAGCCCGGTTTACCGGGCTGCAGTTCTTCTCCTTTCCTTCCTGCAGGCTGGAAAACCGGGTTGAGGAAAACTGCTCCGTTCCTTCCTGCAGCCCGGAAAACCGGGAGCCGCTTTGAACTTCGCGCGGATCGCGTCACAGCCCGACGTCATTAGTCCTTGACCGATCACCAGGGCGGCACCGTTATTGCCCCAGAAAGATAAACACGGGTCCGTTAGCTGTGGGAAAGTGTCTGGAACTAACATTCCACACTTTTTTCTGACTAAGCAGAAGAGATTTCCGCATGCCAGTATTTTCTACATGCGTGCATGATGGCGGACGGTGGTAATAATTCAGATTCAGACCAGTTTTCCGATGATGAGTTTTATGCTGCTTTGTCAGATAATGACTTCGATCTTATTCAGCTCACTGAAGAAGAAAGAGCCGAATTAGCAGGTGTAGTAAATGAAATGAGAGACAGTGATGAGAGTGGGGACGAAATTGATGATGAAAATCTTCCTCTGTTTTATAATCGGCCCTGGTTTGACTGGACAGGTGTGGACTTTGTAGCACCTGACCCCAACACACGAACAGTGTTCAAACGGCGCTCGGGGCCCGTGCGTGTTTTTTATTGACTGACTCCAGAATGTGTGCTTACTGTGTAATGAAAAGTGTCAGAACAAATGAACAGTAGATGTAAATTTTCTTCAATGCTTATATTGTGTGGCTGGCTGCACTGTAAATAATATAATTATGTGACAATTGTGACATGTGACAATGGACAGTTTCCTCAAAGTTGCACGGATTACACTAAGAGGGCATCTCACTGTGAGTAAGTGCATGTTTTCTGCATGTCACCTGCACGTCTTAGCTATACATGCAAAGATAACATCCCTTATACTTGATTACAGGTAATTTTACCTTTTGAACACCTGTGTGTCACCACACATATCACATACAGTGCTGAAACTGTCACAGATAACTTCCCAGATCGTTTCTGTACACAGCGGTATATAACATCGCAAGTAAATGAAAACTAATGTCGGCAGGGGATCATTTTAAATAATGTAGTCTATTTTGTGTTTTCTTCTCTTCTAGAAATTCAGGAATCAAGGGAATATCAGTATTACAGTATTCCAGAAACAAGGGGAAGTAATGGGCAGTAGAAATGAAGGGATGAAAGAGTTAACTGCCCCTAGATTTCGAATTTCCTCAAGCTTTTTCCCCCAAAATAGGGTTACTTTGTTCATGAGTACACTATGAGCATGTCTGCTCAGATATCAAGCTAGAAATCTGTCAGGTGTCAGTAAACATGCTTTACTTCCATATCCAAGTATGTCTTTCTAACCACTGCCTGTCGTGTCATTATCACCAAAGATGTCACCAAACATGAATAAATAAGTGACACATATATATGAAAACAAGAGAAACACACCTATACGTGACCACAACACATACACAAGGGTGCAACCTAGAAAAAGTAAAAAAACCGAAAGGGGTCCAGGGGCTGGCAGCTCCCCATATAGGGGGGTCTGAAGGGGATAATCCCCCAGACGCTGAAGCTTTTTCAAAAAACGGATTTTCCGTTTCTGACTCTTTTGAAAAAACGGATTCCGTCGTCAAACGGAAAAAATTGCACCCATGCATACAGATGAGTAATGAATTAGAGTATGGCCTACCTAAAGTGTCCAACAGCATTCCCGTGTGATAGTACTCACAGAGGTCACCAAATGTCACCAAGTACACCTCAGGCATTTACACAGTTTGTTCAAGTAGGTTTTTTCACCATTTTTCTTTCCTCAACAAAACTACATTCAATGATCATACTACAGTTTACTAATTGTCAGTACAAAAACAAAAAGAAACAATCTAAAGGCTTGGCATCAGCTGGCAGCGTACGATTTGGTCGGACCGGGAGATCAAATTTCTTTACTGTCAGGGAACCAGTGCTGGGTGCCACAATCGCTGGAATGCAGCCAGCAGCGCGTTATCTTCTGTGTCGACTGCTCTCCTACATCACAGTTTTCATGATCTTCCCCCTCACCAACCTCAATATCTGACTCAGCTACATCTTCTTCGCGTTTTTCTAATTCACGAACAGTAGTATTCAATTCTTCCTCTGAATAATCTGGAGAATCATCAGTATCCTGAAAACCGTCTGCTACAAAGGGCATCGCCATTTTTTCATACGCTACGTGGCATGAATGAAAATACCCCCATCACTCTATTACAAGCTCAATCTGTAGTGAATGGATGTGTGTGTAGTTCTTATTCTACCAAGATCATCTCATTGGATGATAACTAGGTTGCCAGTGTCAGAAACACTCTGTCAGTACGAGATCAAAACAGCCCATGCACGTGGCCGATTTTTACAGTCAGGTGCGGTCGTAAGAAAGTGCCAGCCAGTGCAGTTGGAACGGTCGGCTGCGGCTGTACCAAAGCTAAAAAGGTTAAGAGAACAAACATGAATACAAATATATAAACATAACAAAGTACACTGAAACATACATAAGAAAACTGGCCTAACATGAATATAAATATACAAACATAACTAAGTAAACTAAAACATAATAAAAAGTACATAAAAACTGGCCTAACTGATACAAATATACAAACATAACTAAGTAAACTAACATATATAAAAGTACATAAAACTGGCCTAACATGAATACAAATATACAAACATAACTAAGTAAACTAAAACATATATAAAAAGTACATAAAAACTGGCCTAACATGAATACAAATATACAAACATAACTAAGTAAACTAAAACATATATAAAAAGTACATAAAAACTGGCCTAAATTATCTAAAATTGCTTCTGCACATATGACCAGAGAATGTGGACTGTAGCCTGATTCTTCATCATAATCCACCAAATCAGAAGCAGAATTATGTCTCGGTTTTCTCTTGATAAACATTCAAAAGACCAGAGAATTATACTGGTGCCTAATTCTATCACACAGCTGTGCAAAATACCCAGTTGCTCAAGAGGTGTGGTACCTAGCCTGACCCTTGACCCCCCTGATCACACGCTGTGATAGACATTCCAGTGTCAGCAAGCAACTGACACAGGTCTTTCCCTTCTTTACATCTGTGAGAAAGTGGTGATTTTTTGCTTCTTTTGAATGCTATTTACAAATAAGTCAAGGTTTTGTCAGCATCCATGTTTTGTCAAGTAAAAATTCTTTCTCTTGACTCTGTCCAGACGAAAATTGAAAAATTCCACCCTAATCATTTGTGATTTATTTGCCTTTAATTTGAAGATACCGCCAGCATTGCTTAGTGAAATTAACAAGAAGTAGACAATGTTGAGAGTGGGGCACATTGAGTACTGAAATGAAGTGGAATTAAGTGGGTTCTTATTTGGCTGTGACTATTGAAATGACTGTGTTCTCTCTCTCTCTCTCTCTTTCTTTTCACACTTTTCACAAAGAGAAAGCTGAACATCACAACAGCTGAACACAAGGGACAGTTATTCACTCTGTTGGTATTACGAACTTGTCAGTATAAAGCAGGATTTTTTGTTGCATTGTCTTTGTTCCTGTACCAAGGAAACAATAGACACTCGGTCTTGTGATGGTTTCCAGCAATCTGATATTTCAGATGGCGATACACTTTATGACTGTTCCATAACATGTAAAATTGGCCTACAAAAATATTTCCTTCTTTCACTTTCGGCCCAATGACAGTTTCCTGCAGCAGGGATGCCAGCCATGCTAATGGAAAATACATCTGTGTCTGATCAGTTACCATGGTCACATCTGTTTATTTGTGTCTGTTTTTGCATGTGTGTAAAGAATATGAACCATACACAATACAACCCCAGCATCCCCCCTCCCAACCCCAACCCCTCAAACAAGTGTCCTATTCATGTCCTTTACCTGCGTCACTGTGCATATGGCATTGGAGAAGGTTGTGTGACTGGATGGCAAAACAGTTTTCACTGTGGCATTTGGCAGTGGGCCCACGTTCTGTACCTGATGCATTGGCTGAAATGCACATCAGTACATCAGGTCGTTTCAATTTCTACTAACATACTCTGTGGAACATGCATTATTCTGAGCAAAGGAAATGTGCACAAGAAAAGTAAATGCTTGAAATAAGTGAAACTAACATAAGTGAAATAAAACTAAAGTCAGACTGAGGACACTATTAACCCTTTCACTCCTGCACCCTAACAGGAAACTGGTGGATAAGAACAGGGAGTAAAAGGGTTAAGTTTTTGCTTGGCTGCCATGGCTGTCAATCCAGGAATAAAAGAGCTAAAAGGAATATGTACACCTCAAGTAAGAAATGTGCACAACTGACATAAGAAATGCATAATACCAGAGTAATTCCAATAGAAAACATATACACCTACAAAACCGAATGTATACTATTCTAGATGAAAACATGTACGGCTAAGTTAGGAAATGTGTACAACTTAATTATGAAAGAAATGACTAGACATAAACCAGTAAAAGAAAATGTGCTAAAACTGAAATTGAAGTTAAAAAAACACAAAAAGTGTACACATCTAAATCATTCCTTTTAAAATTAGATCACCTGCTGTAGCTGCTGCAGAGACTGTTGATGATGTTGTTGCTGTTGTGGAGCCAACGACTGCTGCTGCTGTTGTTGCTGGTCCTCCAGAATGGGCAGCTGAAGCTGTGTTGAATGCGACAACGATCCTGCTGCCATTGACATGGGCACACATGGTGTCTGCTTGTGGGCCAGGAACAGAGGGAGGGCTGTGAACTGCTTTTTGCAACGCCCACACCGGAACAGGTCCTCTTCCTCAACTGAAAAAATGAATACATAAATAAATAAATAAATAAATAAATAAATAATTAAACAAAGAACTCTCATTCTTTAACTGAAGCAATCAATCAACCAATCAATCAATTAACAGGTCCTCTTCCTCAACTAAATACATAAATAAATTAACAAACAAATAAATGAATAAAATAAATAATAAATGAATGAATGAATGAATGAATGAATGAATGAATGAATAAACAGGTTCTCTTCCTCAACTGAATAAATGAATAAATAAACAAATAAATGAATAAATAAATAGGTCTTCTTCAAATGAAGCCATAAATAAATAAATAACTCAAATACATAAATAAGTATATAAATAAATAATCAAATAAACAAACAAATAAATAAACAAACAAACAAACAAACAAATAAATAAATAAATTACAAAGGGCATTTAAAAACAGTTAGGAGTTTCTTTTCCAACTGTGTCCATGTTTCTGTAAAGAATTTCCACAGTACAAAAATGCAAAGGAAATTATCTCCCCTCTCCTTCCCAATTTTCTCTTAGAAAAGGCAGACTAGAAGAACAATTCAAAGTTTTATAAACAACCTAAAAAGGAACAAGTTTTCATCGCTTAAGCTGACTGTGGTTTGAACAAATCAACCACAACACCTGGGGAATTATGTATGGAGCGCGCCTGAAGATTTAAGGCATGCCTATACTCCGTAGGTAAATGTTTCCCACAGACAGGTATGTAGGGACTGTTCCAACAGGAAAGACAGCATCTAAACGCCGGTCTACAATGCATGGTTTTAGATGTGTGATTTCCCATGCCTAAATGACATAAACAGCATCTAAACAGATTGCAGATGGCGGCCTTTGTTTAGCTATTCTTGTGACGTTGCAGATAACGTCACATCCACACACTTCCAAGTTAGCAACCTGACTTTACACGTCGTCTAAGTTAGATTGGCTCCACACATAACACCCCTGGTAAACAGTAGACTGAATAAATCACTCTGCTGCATGAACACTGCAATACTATGAATCAACCCTCTAATAATCCCTGAATATACTGACCCTTTGCCCCCTCACCCTCTCCACCAGCATCCCACATTGTCAGCCATTACTGCAAAGCAAAAAGTTAACCCTTTCACTCCCACACCCTATCCACCAGATTCCTGCAGGAAGCAGGTGGATAGGGTGGGGGAGAGAAACAGCTAAGTTTTTGCACATAGCGGATAGGGTGCAGGTGTGAAAGGGCTCACCTGGGGGGTCCTGAGACTGCTGCGACTCCAGAAGAGACTGAACGGCCATGGCTGCTTGGCTGTCCACCCCCATGCCGGGTGCTTCTATCCGTAGCTGAGCTACACCAGTCGCTCCTGACCCATCTGCTGTTAAGTGGGTCAGTGAATTTGGTGAAGCCGTCTCCAGAGTCATCTGAGGCAATGCCGTGGATGACTGGGTGTCCACTCCCATCTGGCTGACAGCTCCTGCATTCAGATTCAGAAAACATTATCATCTCTTAAAAAGACAGAAGATCTATAAATCATACTGTTACTGAACATTTTAAATTTTGAAAAGTATAACAGTATAAATCATAATCCAAAACAAGTGTGACTGCCTGCGTTCAAGAAAACAGGAACCAGAAAAAATATGAAAGAAGAATAAGAACGCGTATTTAGTACAAGACAAGACAGGTGCAAATTTTCAGCCAACTGGCCTTTGTCAAGCGTGAGATTACAAACAAACAAACACCAGATACAAAAATTAGGAGAAAAAGACTGAAACTTCCCTGCTGCTGGGTCCAGTGTGAGAATAAGGAATAAACTGACTAAGATGACATCCAATAAATAATAAATTGTATAAATCATATACAATAACTGTTACTGAGCGTGTTAAGTGGCCCCATTAACTCAGCTGGTAAGACAAGTATGCTGATAACAAAGGGGTTGTGGGTTCGATCCTCAGTCAGGCCATTTTCATTCACATCTTTAATTATTTATTTGTTTACTTCATATATCTTTTCTTTTCTTTGAAGATAAGATACACAGATACACATGTCATTTACATGTAACGAAGACTGTTCCCATGGTAGGCTGATACAAAACTAGTATAAAAATACAGACTATGTAAAACATAGGCTATGTAGGACCTCAACCTCTGGCCAGCTCAAGGGTGTCCATGTGCAGGCTTACCGCTTGTGCCATAATGATCATCACATGGCACCTGTGACATTAGTACATATGGAATTCGTTCTGAACGCCAAGACGTTGTCTTCAGAAACTGAAACCGAAACTGAGCATATTAAAAAGTTTAATAGTATAATAGTAATAATAATAATAATAATAATAATAATGTTTTTATTTTAATAATAATAATAATAATAATAATAATAATAATGTTTATTTATATAGCGCATATTCCATGCAAACATGCTCACCAGCGCTTTACATTTCGCAAAACAAAAAATGTTCACAACTACGTATACAATGAGAAAACAACCACCATCAAAGCTACACAAGTAAGAAGATATATCAAAAACCACAGAATATTCAAGTTCAAACACTGACTTACGCAATGAAACAACAACAGACCTTTCGTAATAATAATAATAATAATAATGAGCATTTATATAGCGCACAGTCCAAAAAATTGCTTCTGGCGCTTTACAAGTACACACACACACACACACACAGACACACACACCACACACACACACACACACACACACACACACGCACGCACGCGCGCGCGCACGCACACACACACACAAACACACACACACACAACATACACGATCGCAGGTTGTCAATATCATAAGCATAAAGAAGAAGCACCACGAAGAGGAGAAGTCAGCACGAGAACAGATGTGTTTTGAGTGAGGTTTTGAAAGAGGTAATAGACTCTGCGTGCCTGAGAGGAGTTGGTAGGGTATTCCACGTAGTGGGAGCCTGGTAAGAGAAAGATCGTTGGCCATAAGTTTTTGTCCTCACAGAGGGAATGCGGAGAAGTCTAGTGTCAGATGAAGAGCGGAGAGAGCGAGAAGGAGTGTAAATGTGAACAAGTTCAGAGAGGTATTCAGGGCCAGTGCCAGAGACAGCATGGTAGGTCAGTGAAGAAATTTTGTAATCTATCCTGTCTGAGATGGGAAGCCAGTGAAGTGAGTGAAGCAAAGGAGAGACATGTTCAAATTTAGAGGACCTACAAACCAGACGGGCGGCATTATTCTGTATTCGTTGAAGTCTATGTAAGAGATGTTTAGGAAGTCCAACCAAAAGAGAGTTGCAATAGTCAAGTTTAGAGAAGATGAAAGCACAGACTAGAGTTTTAGTAGCGTCAGCAGACAGGAGGTGGCGGACAGAGCTAATCTTCTGAAGTTCAAAGTAAGCACTTCTACAAACATTTGAGATGTGTTGCTGAAAAGAGAGGGTTTGGTCAAGAGTGACCCCGAGACTGCGAACAGCGGAAGAAAAAGGGAACTGTGATATTGCCCATTTCAAGAGAAGTGGGCAAAGATGGTTGGCTGAGAAATTTCTTGGGGCAAGCTAGGAGGAGTTCCGTTTTGTCATCATTTAGCTGAAGTTTATTTTGTGTCATCCATACCTTCAGGTCTGCAATGCACCCCTGCGTCCGAGCCATCAGCCCATCAATTTCATTAATGGAAGCCGACTGATGAACCTGAGTATCATCAGCGAAGCTCTCATGTGACATGGCGTGACGACTGATGACATCGGACACAGGTGACGCATACAGCACAAAAAGCATGGGTCCCAGAACAGACCCTTGTGGGACGCCGGAAGACAGAACAAGTGGTTCAGAAGAAACACCCTTCACACAGACAGTTTGAGTGCGATCGACTAGATAGGATTAGTATAATATGAAAAAGAAAAGAAAGCATATGACAAGGAACAGAGCTGCACATCACATACAAATGATGTAGGCCTATTTGACATAATCAAACTGAAATGAAATTGGACTGAAAAGGTACCAATATGTAAGGAATTAAAATCAGATGGTATCAACACACACACATGATACAGTATAATTATACACTAGACTAATACATATAATGTACAAGCAGTATGTTCATTGCTTTTGTTTATACTGTACAAGCTATGTGTTCATTGCTTTTGCTTACATTGTACAAGCAGTATGTTCACTGCTTTTGCTTACACTGTACAAGCGGTATGTTCATTGCTTTTGCTCATATTGTACGAGGTGTATGTTCTTTGTTTTTGCTCATATTGTACAAGCAGTATGTTCATAACTTTTGCTTACATTGTACAAGCAGTATGTTCATAACTTTTGCTTACATTGTACAAGCAGTATGTTCATTGCTTTTGCTCATATTGTACAAGCAGTATGTTCATTGCTTTTGCTCATATTGTACAAGCAGTATGTTCATAACTTTTGCTCACATTGTACAATGTGTTCACTGCTTTTGCTCACATTGTACAAGCAGTATGTTCATTGCTTTTGCTCATATTGTACAAGCAGTATGTTCATTGCTTTTGCTCATATTGTACATGCAGTATGTTCATTGCTTTTGCTCATATTGTACAAGCAGTATGTTCATTGCTTTTGCTCATATTGTACAAGCTGTATGTTCATTGCTTTTGCTCATATTGTACATGCAGTATGTTCATTGCTTTTGCTCATATACTACAAGCAGTATACTCATTGCTTTTGCTCATATTGTACAAGCAGTATGTTCCTGTACAGTCTGTATACTCTGTCAAAATGGACATGCATGTTGGATGTGTCTATGTTTCCACAAGCCACTGAATACCAACATGGCTTACAAGACCCAATGCAAGTATTTGATGGTCTGCATGCACATAAACACATCAAGACACACTGACGCAGGTTGGTGTACATGCTAATCTGGGAGATCCAAAAAATCTCCACCCTTTACCCATCAGGCAAGAGGTACCCAGGTGGAATCATACCAAGATCTTCCAGTTTAAACTCCAATTTTTTACCCACTTAACTATTACACTGGTAGGAATGAAATGAAATGAAATGAAATGAAACTAATGATATAGGTATAAGTGCATGGCCAACTTACATCCATTGTTGTTAATCTACTTCTATTAAAATAATATAAAACACCAGCTGCCATGGATGAGGCTGGCCTTTCATGGCATCCTTGTACAATGTTAGTGGTCTTCTCTGATAATGGTGTTCTTGGTTCAGCTCTTCACACAGGACCATCATGTCTTCCACATGGACAATGTGTCCTGTCCAACGAAGCTGTTATCTGATAAGCAGAAATTCTACACTTGGCAAGCCATACTTCTTCAGAACTTGAAGGCTGGATGTTTGCTCTTGCCACATAACGCTGCAGACCTTGTGCCAGACATCTTTGGTGGAACCATTCCAGCTGCTGAAAGTGTTTTCGGTTGGTTGTCCTGATCTAGCAACAGCAGGGGCTCAGGGCTTCATTCTGAGTACCCAGCATTATAAAGAACTTTTATGCAGACTTAACTACTAAGCCTGATAGTGATATTGATTGTTTTTTTAAATCTACATTTGAATTCATTATCTGAATTCTTGTTAAAGATGAAGTAGACCTACACTACAGTATTCATTTTTCTTTTCCAGAGTTTGTAGTTTAGTTTTTATTCAAAAAGGTATTCATGGCACTCAGGCAGTTCCATATACACTCCACTCAAACATGCCAGCAATTATCTGGCAGACTCCTTCGGCCTGCACAAAACCCTACCAGCATGGGCTAGCAAGGTCTTGAAATGGGAACAGGGAGAGAGGGACCAATTAAACACTAACAATACTAACAGTGGTCGGAATTGGTGGATATGAAACAAAATAAAATAAAATAAAATAAAATTTAAAAAAAATAAAATAAAATAAAACAAAATAAAATAAAAGTAAACGAAATGTAAGGGGTCCAGGGGCATACTCCCTTGAGAAAAGATTTTTTAATCTACATGAAAACTGGTGCATTCTGAAGCTTGCTTGAATGGTGGGTTTGGAAAGAGCTGAATAATGTTCTTTTCAATGGGGTTGGAAAGAGCAGGAAAATTTCTTTTCAAAGTACATCCGTCATTTAATGAGAATGTGAATCATTCCCAAACAGTACACACAGTAAGCCATTCACACATGCAAACACACACACATTCTTCAGATCTGATAAAAGAAACAGAATTATTTTGCCTAACCACAAGCTGTTTCTTGGATTAGAGGGAACTCTATCACTTAATACATGTACAGGTATCTGCACTTGCTCACAAGTACCAGAAACATTTTAAAACTGACCATCAGTATTTTCAGCCCTTTTTAGCCTGAATCATTTTTTCACCTGACCTTTTTATCACCTGAAACAGTGAAAGTAAATTTTTAAAATATGTTAAAAAATAAAGGAATAATTCCAAACCATCAGCCTAAGCTGATGCCTCAATTAAAATGAGCAGTGTACTGTATTCAGTTTTTAAGTGTGAGCTGTGCTGATGCAAGGGGGGGGGGGGGTTGGTATCATCATCTCACACAAGGGGGGGGGGGGGGGGGTTGTATCATCATCTCACACAACAGAATATTTTTTTAATCTGGTCTTTTGAGTCCATAGACTGCCAAATTTAGAAATAGACAAATTTGTATGCACAGTGGATATTCCACTGCATAACCAACCACAAGAGGCCTCAGCTAAGATTAGCTTTAATCGCCAGTTCTGCATTTATTTTATATTATTTCTTAGAATAAACAGGCCTAATCAATAACACATAATGAATCAATGATTATGATAATCTTAAAATCTAGCCTAATCAATACGGGGAGGTGGGATCTAGATCTAAAGTATCTAATTTTGTAAACCAAATACACTACATTTATAATTTACATACAAAATATTACACAATCATAATAATTACTGATTTCCAAAAGGTGACTTTTTAATCTTAATATTTGCACGAAAGGGAAGGGGAGTGAGAGGAAATGAGATCTGGAAGGAAGCACGATTGACGAAGTCCTGGCCAAAAATGTCAGGCTAGATTCTAGTAAAAAGTCATCGTAAGCAAGCTATATAGTGATAGTCACGTCTTTAATCAAGGAGAAATAGGTAGAAAAATCAATATCATGGGTCAAAAAAATAACGATACTGGTTGCATTGAGGATAAAAGAATTGTGTTACACGCTGCTTATAATCCATTAGTCTTAAAAACTCAGCTTTCGCCAAGCAGACGACACGTCTACCTTGGAGCGATTGGTAGCACAGCGTCAAGCATGTGCCGTGACTTTCCGTGCTTGTTGTCAGCCGTTCCATTTGACGTGACCACCCTCAGCACACGGGGTCCGTGGAATGTAAGATCTGGCAAACAAAACACTAAAAAGCGAGAAATGTTCCACTTAGCCATTACACACACAACCGCTAGTTTTCTCTTGTAAATTCTTCACTATAAACAATGACTGTGAAAAGAATCAAGAATTTTATAAACTCTTTAGCTGGAGGGAGACCCCGATCTTCAAAATGGCGGCTAACCCCCTCCGCAAAGATATTCAACATTTTTTTCCACGATCGTTCAATAGTTTTAAAAATTTGACAGCCCAAATACTCAGACTAGTTAATAAGTCATCTATGAAATACATGTATACGATTTAGTTATTGTATTTGAAAAAATATTTTTCAACCAGCATTCTTTTCAACAAGAAGAATAACTCTAACCGCAGAAAAATCTGTTACGCTAAAGCAAGGAAAGTTGCGCACTTTGGAGCGGTTAATTATTCTGCAGAAAACACGAATAATAATTTCAGCAAACAAGCATTTGTAAACATTTACAAAGAAATGCCTTATTATTTATAATTGTACTAGTATTTCATTTCGGGAAAAGTCACGTCATTCCGAATGCAGATTAGAGATGATAGGTTAAAAGTGTAGGGCTTAGGCGTGGTTTTGCGATTTTTTTTTTTTTTCGGGGATGGGGGGGGGCGGGGTCATTATTTTTCTCTTACTTTGTTGTTTCACCTTGGGCTAATCAATTATTTTTCGATCTCCTTGAAAATCTCAAACTCATTTTCATAAAGTTCTAATTTTTTCCTCTGGGAACCTTCGATCCAGTCTCATGGGTCAGTTTCTGGTGGATTTTGTGCTTAGAAAAAAGAATCGGAACATTTTTAAGTGTAGTCCTGTATGGGGTTAAGTTGTTGTTCATTCGTTGTGTTTTAACATTCCGATTTTTCTTGGATATGTGTATGTTGTTTGTTTTCATAACCGCTGACACGAACAGGGCTTACAGTATCTTTAACATGCACCTTTTGGTATTCTACATAAATATACGTATGAAGCTGGTTGAGGCACTGGCGGATCTGCACACATGTTGACCTGGTTTGGAGATCTGAAAACTCTCTAACCTTCACTCACTAGGCTGAGGTGTCAAGGAGGACCCCCCTATATGTCAGTACTGTTACTACTCAAGCTTTCAGCTACAACAACTTCTATATATACTACTACTGTAGCAACAAAAACTGCTACGACCGATATTGCTGCTACTTCTACTATAGTATTAAGTGTTCCATTAACAGGACATTTTAATCAGAGCAGAATTAGTAGGCCTAACTATTGTGTCTCAGTTGTGGGAAGTTTTTCTGATTTTTTTTTTTTTTTTTTTTTTAATCTGTCATTGTTATATACGTTGATCTCTCTCTAGCTGTAACTATACACAGGTTGAATTGCCCCATTTGGCTATTGGCTACTGCTCAATTCTTTTAATTCTTAATTTCTTTCATATAAGAGTTAAAAAAGCAAAACTGTAGAACATCTGGAGACTACTGTCTTGTCTAACAGGACATTCATTTCTGTGAGACAGCCCCACTCGGTGTATGTTACATGCTGAAGCAGGCGCTGCGTCCAGTCCAAAGGTACAAGGTTTTTACATGTTGCATTAAGCTTGATTTCATGGCCACATTAGTTCGGTTGTTAGAGCACCATACTGATGATGCAGGGGTCATGGGTTAGATCCTCAGATGGGCCCCGTTTCTTAAGTGAACATCAGACTGGTGGGGCTGTGATTAAGAAAATATTGTCTTCACCTAGTTGATACCTGAGGCTTTGTACATTGACTGGGGAGGGGAGGGGCTTGCTGTCATGAGAGCCGTTTATACAGAATAGCTAGTTGTGTTGTGATGCAGACCTTTAATTATTTGAATTTTACTCATATATATATGTTCCTTTTTTTTTTTTTTTTTTTAAGATAAGACACACATGTCATTTACATGTAATCAAGATTATTCCGGTGATAGGCTGATACAATGCCAGTATGGAATATAGACTAGGTAAAACATACGCTAGGTAGGGCCTCAGGACCTGGCCAGCTCATGGGTTTATGTGCAGACTTAAGGCTTGTGCCATGATCACCTTACACATGGCACCTGTGACATTAGTGCATATAATGCAATTTGTTCTGAGCTGAAACTGAAATGTTGATTTCAATCATTTCTGTGTACAGATCTTACAGTGTTCCATGATTTTTTATTCAACATTTGAGTAGTCACAGGCTGAGGCATGTTTTCACCCTTCTTGCTTTGAATTGATAAAATTATTGTTTCTCTGTTGTTGATTAGTTTATGTATTGATCAACTGGCTGATTGATTGGCAGAAAAATTATGTTATTGGTCAATCGGTTGGCTGACCGATTTTGATTATGGTTGATTGATTGATTGATTGATTGATTGTGATCATGGGGAATGAATGGTGAGTGTAATATCAATGAAAGGTTGTGTTAGGTCATATCTGGAATGTGATGCAGTAGGCCTACATCAAGTGTACATTTGGTGATTCCATAGTGCAAGTTTCACTAAAATATTCTATGCGAAAAGAAAACTTTTCATTATGGACAATGATTATTGTTGTTGTTGTCTGTGGAAGAAGAAGTTCAGGAAATTACCTTTGTCAATTTATTTATTGTTGCTGCTACAGAAGGCAGCAGATTGGATCATTTTCATAATGTCTTCAATGTGAAAGTTTGCCCGTTTGGTTGTCTTGGCCTGTCTGGATCAGTTTCTGGTGATGGCATGATGGTTTTGATGTCTTCAGTGTGCAAGTTTGCCTGTTTGGTTGTTTTTGCCTATCTGGATCAGTTTCTGGGGCATGATGGTTTTGATGTCTTCAGTGTGCAAGTTTGCCTGTTTGGTTGTCTTTGCCTGTCTGGATCAGTTTCTGGTGATGGCATGATGGTTTTGATAAACACAGAAAACAAAACAAATAATTAAAAGAATTTGAACTTTATTCACTAAAATTGAGAACTGACATGGTCAGCAACTTTGGTTTGGCTTTTTTATCTTACCATGGTTTGGCTTTTTAGCTTACCACAAATGGTGCTGCTGTTAAACAGATTATGGTTTTCCCTTTACTTTGAGGCTGTAGGGGTGTGAGATGTTAGATCTCTTAACTTCCCTCTGGCCCGGCATTAGGAGGGCAGTGCCCAGCTGTCTCTCTCCTTGCTGCCTTCCCTACACAAGAAATATGCTTCATTTTTTATGGTCCGATAGTTGTATTCATGTTTCATCTGTGGCGTTTGTGTGTAAAATACACACAAGTAGTATGCTTTCATTCTTTCTTTATCAAGATATTGACCTCACACGCACATCTGTCTGTTATTAAAGTATGCTATAGCGTACCCTGAGTTTGAAAACAGTACAGCTGTGTTCAACAATCATGTTAAAGAGCAAATGTACCATTAAACTGAATGTTTTTGAGTATGACATGCATGAATGTTATACTGACAGTTAGCACAGCATGTCCGTAAGTGTGAGCATGTATGCGTGTGTCAGTTTGTATGTAGTCTAACGACATCGATACTGATATCACAGTGAATATCCACTGTGCATATACATTTGTCTATTCTATTTCTACAATTTGGCCATGTCTATGAATACAAAAGACCAGATTTTTGAGAAAAAAAATCTGTTATATGAGATTAAGATAGACTATCCCCCTTGCATCAGTTGTGGAAAAAAAAATTTATTTCAACAAACTATAAGTCAATCAGTGTTAAAGTGAGCGCATTTATTTGTCCATTCTTTTGTCTATGCTACTCACACTCATTTATGATCTATTTTATTGTCTACACAGCCACAAAATTTCCAGTATACATAGGCCTACATATCATCACATTTTTTCTAGATTTTGTTAACCTATAGAATCTGCGGTATAGAGTATAATGAATGTAGTAGCCAAGTCATTACAAAATGGGTTGATATCTATTCATTTAAACTGTTTAGTTTTATATGGGGTGAGGGCAAGATGAAAAGAACAAGCACATAGGCCCCCTATACTGCTATAGTGCTTATCTATTCACCCATCTACATCATCAAGTTCGATGGTAGCCACTGTAGCGGACGTCACAACAACTCTCCTCCATTTACTCTGGTCTTGATTATTGTGTGCTACTTTGTGGACTGTACCCTCAAACCGCTGATGTTGATGTTGTTCATATAGAAGGTGGGTGGTCTGCCCAGATTTCTTTTGGTCTCAACTTTTCCTTGTTGTCCTTAGGGTTGTTTTGGTGTTAAAGGTTGTATGGCCAATGTATTTCATTTTTCTTTTGTTGATTTCTGCCAGTAGTTGGCTTTGGATTGCAAGTTTGTTCAAAATGTTTTCATTTGTTCGTTTGATGGTTCATTTGTTTCCATGAAGCTGCCTGTAGAACCACATCTCTGCTGCTTTGATCTTGTTTTCATCTGCTTTTCTGCATGTCTAGGCTTCACAGCCATATGACATCACTGGCCAAATCAGACATTTTAGAATTTTTATTTTCAAGAGCTGCTGATATGCTTCCATCTTTTTGAGCTGGATTTTGTTGTTTTGCCATTCCCATTCTTATTTTGATGTCTGTAGTGCTGGTACCGTCATGATTTTTTCACCGAGCCTAAATATTAAAGAATAATATTTTCTAATGCAGTTTTGTTGATTTGAGTATCTCAACATGCTTGACTTTCTCTTCCTTCTATGTGCATTACTTAGTATTTAGATTTAACCCCTTGTAGCGCCTGCTGCATTTATTCTGTATGGAATTTTTTTCATGCTTGTGAAAATTGTGGTGTCAGTGCAGTATCATCAGCATATCGCAGGTTTGAGATGTTTCAGCTGCAAATTGTTGTTCTCATGTCTTTTAATAATAGCTCTGCTTCTCTCACAACTTGCTGCGTGTGTAGCTTGTCTGTTCCCTAGGAAATAGAGACTGATTTTATCTTATCCCCATCCCTGAACAAGGTTAACCCTTTGACTCCTGCACCCTATCCACCAACTGCAAAATCTTAATCCTTGCTCCTGTACCCTATCCACCAGCTTCCTGTTGGAAGCTGGTGGATAAAGTGAGGGAGTCAACGGATTAGGTTTTTGCTTTGCTAGTATGGTCAACTATACAGGATGATGGTGGACAGGGTGCAGAAGTCAAAGGGTTAAGTGCACATTCACACCCACAGGTAGGCCACACATTAGACAGTGACCCATTCACTCAGTCATTTGAGCTCTGTGCTCAGTATATAGGGGTTGTGGGTTAGCCCTCAGGCAGGCCACGTTATTCATGCAGGCTGGTCGGTTCTTATGGACTTGAGATCCGATATCTCAAGTCTGATCCCAGTCTGCAAAATTAAAAACTGGCATACTTGCTGCCCGTCTTTTAATATTTCCATCAATCTGATGGTGTCTTTTTCATGTTTCAAAGGTCCGTTCCCAGCCTTCCCCATTTCAAGACCTTGCCTACGCATAGGATTTTGCGCAGGTTTAGGCTGTCTGCCAGCTAATTGTGGAGCATACTTGGACAAGCAACATTTGTAAGACATTTTATGAGGAAAGAGAAATTAGAGCACTTGGTCACAACAGGAAAGCTGGAGGGAAAGGCACCAGGTAGATCCAGGGAAAAATAATGGACTGGCGGGGTGGCCGAGGACAGCGAGGATGCGAGATGTACTTGCAGCGACAAGGGATAGATTCGTATGGAGGGTCATGATCACCAACGCCACGCGGCAGGGCACATGATGATGATGATCTGTGCATGGATGCAACTTTTTCCGTTTGATGACAGAATCCGTTTTTTCAAGAGTCAGAAACGGAAAATCTGTTTTTTGAAAAAGCTTCAGCGTCTGGGGTGCACCCCCCATAAAGGGCGCTGCCGGCCCCTGGACCCCTTTCAGTTTTTTTACTTTTTCTAAGTTGCATCCTTGCACATGTATATGAATTGTCTTGAGTGCAATGAATCTCTTGGAACAGCGATGAACCTCTCTTAAACAGCGATGACTCTCTTGAACAAAGTCTGTCACACGTGGGTGGATTGGAGGCCACACACACAAAGCGTTTGCTCAAGCAAAATTCGCAGCTATCGACAAAACCATACTGCCAGGCTTCCATGGTATTGATGATACTGTAGTAACAGGGTCATAAATGTATTTTCGACATCATCAGTGAATAATCAATACTGTTGATGGCAGAGACAATCAGAACCTGACCTAGCAGTATAATTAATGGACAACACTGTCTGCATTTGTCACAGAATACATTATTGACCCCCCCCCCCCCCCCAAATCACATCTAGATTTGTCTAAACCTTGAATCAAAACCTTTTTTTTTTCTTTTGTTATGGAGGTAGGCCTGCATTTATTTAGGTAGTGAATGTTCTTCACTGTAGTGAAATGGCCATGATGTTTTTGTTCTTTGCTTTCATTCATAACTAGATTCATTTGTGAGACTGCCATCCATATAATTACTGCTGGCTGTTAATGAATACTTGGTAAATCATACCCGCTGGTTATGCACAAAATGAAAAAATTCCAGACTGGAAGATTGGATAGCTAGCTTGCATGTGTGTAAATGAGAGAGACAGAGAGAGAGAGAGAGAGTGTGTGTGTGTGTGTGTGTGTGTGTACAGTAATTATGCATTGTAGTTAGAATAGATCTTTATAGTACTTTTTTTTTTACAGTAATAAAATAAATTGAATAATGTGTAGTGGTTTACATGGATGATGTGTGTGTCATGTATGTATAATTATGACATGTAAGCGTAAGTTTACACAGGTACAAATATGATATATAGGTATAGGCTACATGTATGTTACTTGTATATTTAATAGACTATGTATACAATTCTTCATATCCAGACCATTTCCAGTACTAAACTTGACACTGGTGTTTTGCCCAAGTGTTATAAATTGTATTGACTCTTTTGACTCCCGCCACGTATCCAACTGCAAAAACTTTACCCTTTGACTCCCTCACCCTATCCACCAGCTTCCTGCAGGAAGCAGATAGATATGGTGACAGAATCAAAGGGTGAAGTTTTCGCTTTGCTAGCATGGTTGACAATGCAGGCTGATGGTGGACAGGGTGCGGGAGTCAAAGGGTTAAGTTTACTTGGAAATAAAAACAAGTTCAGAACATACAAACCAAAAACTGACTGTGTGTAACTGAATGGTAATTATTGTTAACTGCTAATGAATACTTAATAAATCATGCTTAGTCATTGGTTTTGTACACAATTAAAAAATTCCAGATGAGAATAAAGTATGTGTACACTGTAGAAAATTTTCCACTACTGTAGTGTTGGTTCCATGGATAAAGTAGGTATGTTGTTGTTGTTGTTTTAATGTAAGTGTACTGAATATCTTCTTTTGCTTTTGTTTTTTTCCTTTCCAAAAGCAGTCAGATGAGGGGAGATGCAGATATTTGCCCTGGTACATGGGGTGAGAGCACGTTTTTTATACATGTGGGGACAGTGATTCGAGCAGGCTGGCTCTTTTGATAAAGCTGTGTACGTCTCATGTCTCGAGACATCCTGCAACGTAAAAAGTTGTCTTGTTTACTATCTTCACGCTCCCATCATGTTGGTGATGACAGTATCCGGTAGACCCCCTTTTCCCCCCTCACCCACTGCCTGCCAGCAGGTAAGCTTTTTGTGCAGGACCAAGGAGTCTGCCAGAGATGGCAAAATGGGTGGAACTCATATGGAATTGTCCGAATGCAATGAATCTCTCGAATAAATTCCAAACTCCGACCCCGTGAAAAATCTCAAGATCAAACTGGTGGTGCATTATTGACTCTTCAGAAAGATTCATGACTTGAAACAATTTGTGGTAGATCTATACATATAAAGTGGAGAAATCCATGCAGACATATTTGATTGCGCATGCAAACGATCACACACATACACACACACTCACTCTCCCTCCCTCCCTCTCTCCTGAATCTCAGCCACCCAGGCAGCCACAACAGCCACAGACAACCTAACTTCTTCTGAGCAGTACCACAGCTATTCCCATTTTTTATAATTAATAAAAAAGAAGAAAATGCCACTGGTAAAAATACTATGAATGATGGTATTTTTTTCCCCAGTAAATCAGAAATTACTTTTAAAATGTATTACAATGATCTTGTTGAAACTGAACAATCATGAATTCTTTGCAAGCTTAAGTCTTGCATCCATTTCAACCAAGCTTTATAATTTCCATTCACAATTAACTGAAACTTGGAAAATATCCCTCCAAAAGCCACAAAAATTTGTTAACAGTTTCTGGCAAACACTTATAACCCAAAAGTAGAAAAATTCCAAGTAATGAATTTTGTCCAAGAAACTAAATAAGCTGTAGTGAGACAATCTCACAATTTTTTAACACAGAATAAATGGCTGCTCAGAAGGAAGTCAGGAAAAGCTGTATTACACACATTTATAAACAATCTAAAAATACAAAGAAACAACATTCAGAATGTTTTAATCATTTACTCAAAGAAAACTGAGCAGATATATAAAATATGATACAGTACATATATATATATATATATATATATATATATATATATATATATATATTTAATATATATATATATATATATATTATTATATATATATATATATACTGTATATACCTACATGTAAATGTGAAAGGGTAAATGAACAGGAGCTGGTTCAGAAAAGCAACAACAATATACACAGCTGAATAATGCATACTGATCTGATCAATTAAACCGAGTTGGACTGAAATTGACTCACAGACCTCTCATAATCAAAAGGTGGAATTCCAGGTAATCTAACAAATAACTGACAAATAGTAGGCCTACAAGTTCTTCATAATCTGCCTAATCAGTCATTCAAAATTCAACAAACTGTTCTGAACTGATGTCACACAAAAGATGCCCCCTCATGACCCGTGTTGGCTGAGAAGTACCAATAACAAAAACTTTTTTTTTTTTCTTCTCATTGATGACAGTTTCTGACAAGACTTCACCAGCCACAGTGTTACTACCATGACCGCTAGGTGCTGTTTCACCTCCGCATCCCCCGCTGGGCGATTCCTCATAAACAAACTAGGTCAGAATCAATTCCTGAAAAAACCTAAAAAGACTTTTCAGTCAAATTCAGTTGGAAGCAACAGATGTCTCAGTACAATGACAAACAATAGACTGATCATGTCCATTTCAATTTCATAAAAATTCCAGATCAACTGACAAAAAACAAACTGATTGACAAAGATCACTGTATAATTTGGTACAAATTCCCTGATCAACTGACTATGACAAATTCCCTGATCAACTGACTATGAACAAACTGATCGACTAGTTGTAATATATCTGATAGTGTACTGTACGTTCAAGAAAAATCTGACTCAGTAGTACAATTCCTGATCAGTTTGAAATATTACAATTTACAGGTCCAGATACAAAATGAAGAGTGACCTAATGCCATCATACGGCAGATGGCATAAATCACAGAAGTGTTAAAAATGCATAGCATGGGTGGAAAACATTAACAAGCAAAGCAAAGCAAAATGATGCTCAAGCCGTTCTAACCATCTTCCTTTTCCAGAACATATATATACAGAAAGCAGATTTATAAACTAGCACAAGGGAAGTTATCAACAGACAACTTGAAGGAGGTAAAATTTCTTCTTTTTATGGTAGACCTCGTTGAACTTTTCTGTGAAAAACATAAACATTTATCTTGCTTTCAATCCTCATACTTGAGAGCGCTGAATGGCAGATGACAAATTTTTGCCATTTTAATCACTGACATCCCAAGTCGAGGCCAAGATTATCTGACACATGCATTCATGATGACCAACTGAAGAAACCTTTTTACCAAAGTTGGTAAACAATCACCTATTTCAGAAAATCTCTACAAACCCTTGCAGAATTCTTTAGGACACAGCAAACACACTGGGAGAGATTCAAAAATGACATACAAGAGCCATAGCTTTATGATATAACATACACTAAAATGGGAGATGTTTGCAAAGTAATAGAGCCAAAAAAAAGAGAAACCATGACCCCTACTCAGAATCTGATGTATTACATAAAATAAGGAATGTGAGGTTATAAAATTAAACATTCTTGATGAAAAGGAAAAGGGTCAAAACATTGGGTGCTGTGTGATCTGATCTAGTTTTACCTAGATAACAGAACTCGTCCAAACAACAAGCAATAGTATTTTGTGGAGTTTACATTACACAAGGTATCTCTCAAGATGAACAATGAAAAAGCCGAAAATGTGGTCACTGAAAAAGAATTTGAGTTTTGACTGTATTTACTGAACACAAAGCTGTATATTACACTTTCATTCTGACTTAAATTCAAATGATCATAAAACAGTACAACTGTGTGCGTGTTCCTGCAACTCTTTCAAGGGCATGACTTGAAATAGAATATACTTCATACCTAAGTAAACTAAATCTAAAATACCAAATATATTCCATTAAATCATCTACTGAATTCTAACAGCCTGTTTTAAAATGTTTTACCCAAAAGCAAAATTATCTCAGCTCAATTTATGAACACTATACAGCCAGATGTTTTCCCACTAAACAGCTTGAAAAATGTTCTCAACAAGGACTTATTTTTTCTGTATTGAAATGGCCAACAAAATATATTCAAAGACAAATCTTTGTTTTACAGAATTCTGGCTCTAAAATCTTGAAATATTTCTGCCTTAGTAGCACTACAGGATAGCCCCAATAACAGTCTATCATATCAGACTAACTTGGTCAGACTGTGATATGTGGTGTATTAAAAGTAGGAATGCTGTGGGGAGCGAACAAACAGGGAATGTCATATACCTTTATCAACCTGTAAGAAAGGAGAGGATGGAAGTCAGAGATGTGTTGCCTTTCAATTATAATGTATCACACATAAACTGTTAACATTACTGACAATGTTATGGACAATTAAAAGCAAGACAGATTAATTTCTGTATTGGCTTTAACGCCAACAAGCCATAGGGCATGAATATTTTAAATTTATCTGGTCATTTACTCAGAGAATAGATTTAATTATAAAGGAAAAGCAAAGAGAAGGATGATAAAGAATATATTGTTTGATACTGCGTGTCGCTACTGACTCCTATTCACCTTCTGCTGTGACATTATACAAGTGCCTCTTCACATCTTATACAAATGATTATTCATTCACCGTTTACATTTCAGTTCACATGAGTGCTTCTATACAGTTCTCAAAACCTATCATTTCTATGAACACACACAAAAAAATCATGAAATGTACAGTGGAAGTTTGCAAAACAGACTGTTCATACTGTGTCTTATCTCTAACTATATACTTTGTTTGGTACACATTTTCAGGACTACAAAAATGCCCAGCAAAACGCAGTCAGACAACCAGGGGACACAAACCAGTAAACCAACAGCAGAGAAATTATACAAAACATGAAATGCAAAAATAGCAGGTCCCATGTAAATGAATCAGTACATGACAGAAAATGGTTATCAGCTGAAACTAGTATTTTACACTCCATTCGACTGTTGGAGGGGATATTTCTTACCCTTTCACTGCGAAAGGGGGAAAGATCAAGTAACATAACAATGATTCCCACAGAAAAACAGATGTGCTTACAGTTCATGTACGAAACAACAGTGTGGAGTGCTGACAGTTAAAAGTCTAATTTTTCAAGCTCTGCTTTGGTATTTTCGACAACCTTGCGTATGGTGCGACCATCCACATGTGCATCCTTGTTGCAACCACAGACAACAGCCTGCTTGGTGAGACAGAGGGTCATTGTCTTTTCTTTGTTGCATGCCTCCTTGCCTTTCACCACTAGCACATTGCTATCCTTGTCTAAAACCAAGGGGGTCCACTTCTCATTCTGAAGGGTGACTCCACTGGCGAAGATCTCGTCTTTCTTGTTCTTCATCACATCTTCCACATGTTGTACTTCCTGGGGCGAAATACTCAAGTTTTTTGCTGTCCAAGGGTTGCCATCACGCCCGTAGATAGCACAGTGATGGGCTCCCTGGCCCTCCATGCTATGAGTCCAAGCATCCCAACCAGACATGATTCAGCAAGGCAGCAAATCTGAAACACAGGAAAGCAAATACACAATGCATCAAGCAGATTGACAAATTCATCGCCACAACCTTTCATCATTACATGCAGCAACTAGCAGGCTTTGCTTCATAACAAAAACAGAAAAACGATACTTTTCTCTAAGGATCATTGCACTTGACCTACTGACTTGGGCAGTTTCATTTGTGCTCACTTTTTCTTTTCTGTCCCATTTTCTACGCCACTTTAGCTTAACCTTTTCAATCCCACACTATTGTCTACCAGCATCCTGCATTGTCAACCATGCTGAAAAAATGAAAAATTAACCCTTTGACTCCATCACCCTATCCACCAGCTTCCCCCATGGGGATGCCAGAGGCACTTTCAGTAGAAATAATATCCCCACCTTCTGGAAATTCTGTGCTACAAATTGCTTCTTCTCTGTCTCTGTTTCTGCCATGTTCCTTTGCTTTCTATCATTTCTTCCAATCATTTTCTGCCTTGCTGATCCATTCACTTATATGTGTTCCATAAAGTCTTACATTATACATTCTCTTACTAGTCTAAGGACTGTTAGCTATTAACTGGGTACATGTATTAAATGCATCTTTGACTCTTGGGAAATATGATGTGCAAAAACAATATTAGGTAGTTTAGGCCCGTTTTGTTTTTTACTGTCCTTAGTTATGTTTAAATTTGTATTAAGGTTTGTTTTCTTAAATCCCCAATGTGTTAAACAGGACCGACTGGTGATAAATTAGAGCGGTCAATACCAGGGGCGTATTGGATTATGTGAGCGAATGCACTGACACATATTTTTCTTTTCCATTTTTTCCCCTGTATTGTGTATACATGTCCTGAAACAGTTATAGCCCCGATATGGCTCTACACAGCTGGCTTGGCTTTGAGCAAAACTAGTAACTACATCTGGCTACAATCACCTTAATACCCCCATGAAACAATGAACTGCAAGTTAAAAATAAAACTGACACCTTTGCCAACCTGCTCCTGAAGTCAAGAGGACCAGACAGCTAAACATGATACACAGCAATGTCACTTCCAACCAGCTGCACGAAGCTGGTGGATAGGGTCAGGGGGTCAGAGGGTTAAGTTTTTGCTTTGCTAGCATGGTTGGCAATGCAGGATGCCGATGAACAGGGTGTGGGAGTCAAAGGGTTAATAGACATCAACTTGTCAAGACCACAGGAGACATGTATGGCCGACTGCAACGCCACTGACCTCCAAACTCAATGAGCAGCTGCCACATCATGTAACCTACCTAAACTGCAACTGTAAGAAGCAGTTAGCAAGAAACAATGACACTTTTAAGCCATTTATTCTTGCGTAAAGCATTTAACCCTTTGACTCTGCATCCTATCAACCAACTACTTTGACTTCCTCATCCTTTCCACCACTGGTGGATAGGGTCAGAGGGTTAAGTTTTTGCTTTGCTAGCATGACTGGCAATGCAGGATGCCGGTGGACAGGGTGTGGGAGTCAATGGGTTAATAGACATCAACTTGTCAAGACCATATGAACATAAATCAACACTAAGGTTTGTAACCAAAGTAACAAATGATTATAAATGTACACTTTAGGTTTTGTGTTAGGATTTGTTTCACACTTTACACGGAAATTCCGATATGATTACAATGTGTTATGTAAATTACTGCTTATACTATATGGACATAATGGAGGTGATGGCCTTAAACTGTATAAATTATGTTTTCATGTGTATTTTCTCTTCTACACTGTGTACCAGCTTGTTTCATTGTGATTAATATTGGTTTTCTGTGGCCTGTACCGGTGGCAAACACACTCGCACCACTTCCTACTTGATTTTATCACTTTTCTCCTCCTCCTTCCTGGTATGTGGCCACAATCAACTTCAAAAAATGCCTACGGGGCAAAGGCTTTTTCTTTCTCTTCCTTAATGTTCTCTTCCCTTTTTTCAAAATTCTCTCACTCCCTTACCTCCATTCCCTTTCAAAAATAAAGTATTATAAAGTCCAATCTAAACATGGTCGCTCTTCTTCGCTCTGTCTTTGTTACCAAGTTTGGTACAACAAACTCTACAACAAATGTCGGGAAAAATCAGTCCAGCCAGCCATACCACCTACTTTTTATGATTAAAATTATTAAAAACTTTTCAACGGCCTGACTGTGACCTGTCCTAGAAAGAGACCCATAGTTACTCCTCCTCCTCATTTCATGTGCCCTGCCGCATGGCACCGACGATCATGGCCCTCCATACGAATCTATCCCTTGTCGCTGCATGCACATCTCCCACCCTCTCTGTCCTCAGCCACCCTGCAAGTCCGTCCAATATTCTCTCCCTGGGTCTACCTGGTGCTCTCTTTCCCTCCAGCTTTCCTGCTGTGACCAGGTTCTCTAATTCTTCTTTCCCTAGTTACTCCCACAAAATGTAAAATCTTGAACTGCTGAATCTATGTGCTGAATTAGGCAGAGGAAAATCTGTGACATCTTGGTGACTTTGTTTAGTCTCTATGAACCTCTAGGTTGGGGCAATACACATTCAAAGTCACTGGGGCGATACACATGCAAAGTCATCACGGCTTTATACATTCAAATAAGAAAAAAAAGTGGCCTATACTGGCTTAGGCTCAGATGGTTTGTCTGCCATGCTCATAACACAAACCACCCCATATCAACACCTAGCTAGTGCCCAGGGTTTTGTGCAGGTTATGGGGCCTGCCAGATAAATGCTGGCGGATTTGGATGGGGTGTATACACCGATACAGAATTATCTATGCGAGATGAATCCTCCTTGAACAAAGTGAAAAATGCAAAGTCAAAACTTGGGTTTACTTGACTGGTAGAAATGCTGCACGCCAAAAAATCTGGAACATTCTGGCTGACAGTCTGAATGTTCTGACTGTAAACCTTCAGAATTTATTTCATTTGTTTTCCTCCCCCCAAAAAATCACCTTTAGTATTACTCATACTGTCACCAATCATCATCGTAAACAACACCATCAGTTGCCACACACGTGCACACCTCACCCACACACAGAACATCACTGTCACTAATTATCATAATAAACGTCATTATCTGCCATGCATGTGCACACCCACAAAGACACAGAACACCCCTCCGTAATAATCCTGGGCATGCAACCCACACTTGCCAGACTGTATTTCGTTGTCAGAAAGAATGACCACGTCTTGTGTCTATCCTGTTCTCAGATCGGACCGTCCTACCCGTTTTCAGACCCTAATACAATAAATATACCTGTTTTTCTGTTCCGTCATGTCAGCTGGCTCAGCAAGTTTAGACTGATGCAGTGCTATGCCTCTGGCAGAGGTAATACTGTAGCCTCTTTGAGACAATACATTGTTCAGTGTTTTGTATAAACTACTACAGCAGTTTGGAGGTGAATACTGTAGCCTCTTTGGGAGAATATCTGTTCAGTGTTTTGTATAAACTACTAAAGCAGTTTGATACTAAAGCAGTTTGTCTGATCATGATCACACTGCACTCTCTCTGCTCTTGCCTCTCCCTCTTCTAGAAGACAGGTGAAACACGCGTGTTAACATCCTATCAGCCCTACTGGTACATTTCGTTGAAAACATCGTTAACAATATAGGCCTAGATGAAATCTAAAGCTTCAACATACTACTTCATAAGAATGTGTGCACAATGAAAATCAAAAGATCACAATTAAGTTAGAAATGCACTTATTTAAATTTCTTGGTGTAATTTGGCCTCCCTATCCTGACCTACTATTGGTTTCGTCTGCTTTTACAACTGTCTCCCCCCCCCCCCCCCCCCCCACTCGCAACAACAATTTTTTAAAGCCATTTCATCACTTCGGTAAAAGTCCTATTTCGATCTAATGTGTGCTAAAGAAAATACTTTTTTAAAAATTCATTCTACATGAACAAGTTATTGATGTTCCTAAAACGGAAGGAATGTACATATAAATTAAGTGGCCAGTATTAATTCTTGCATGACTATGCGCGCTGGCTGACCACCCGTGCCAGTGATGAGATACATGATGTAACAAACCCGGTTGCCAGAGCTCCTGGGGAGGAGTTGCCAGTCAGGATGGAAAACGCCTGCTTTTATACCGATAGGACTGAGTATACCGATTGGGCGGTAACACGCGCACAGTCCTCTCCAGAGGCTACTGATCACCAGGTATGAGTCAGCTCAGAAAGTCTGGCCACTGATGACACGCTAGCTGTGGCACAACTCGATGTTGCTAAGAACGGACCGGTCGAGACACAAAAACTCCACGTGACACACAAAGCACAAAGACCGGCCGGGTATTGCCGCCAGACATGAAGTGATGAGCGCGCGCGATCCGACCACCCTGCACCAAGCGCAATTGATGCTGAACAGTGGCTGACACACACACACACACACACACTCTCACACACACAGCACGAAGACCTGACTCACTCATTTTAGACCTGACTCACACCACACACACACGCCGTTTCCGGCAGGGCTGAGCAAGCAAAGGGCTAGGCAGCCAAGTACACACGTCTGGGATCAGACTGATCTCTTGGGGCTAGACTGACACCACCACACTTGATCATGGCACTTCTCCGACATTTCTGCCATGTAGGCCTAGGCTGTACACACAGACTTGAGAGCATTCAAGGGGGCAGGGAAAGTATGCTGCAAGATGATGGGCTCAGCCCCCGCCCCGCCCCACCCACTCCTCACTCTCTCTCATACAGCTTCCTCACTCCTATAATGTTTAATTCAAGAATTTACTAATCATCATCATCATCATCATAATGATAATACCAATGACTGCTTGTAATCTTACACCGCCACATCTCACAATACGCCTTCAACACTTCACAACAGCGTCATGAGACAAAGGCTGACACACGGTATCTTTAGTAAAGCTTAAATAAGCTACATCATCATCAAGTGCCCTGCCGCATGGCGTTGGCGATCATGGCCCTCCATATGTGTCTATCCCTTGTTGCAGCAAGCACATCTTCCAGTTCCACCCTCTTTGTCTTCAGCCACCTTGCAAGTCCTTCCAATATTTTCTCCCTGGGTCTACATGTCGACCCTTATAATCATTACTATGGTGTAATGAAAATGAACTAATAATAAACACTGATGTCTTTTTCAGTTCCTGGTAGAAAACTATCAATGTAAACTGTCACCATTCACTAACTTTTCAAAGAGACTGGAATTTGTAATACCAGAGAGACAAAGAAAGCACCAATCAGTTTAAAGTTTGTCAGACAACCCCATATGCAGTTCACCCTGAACCTGTGCAAAATCCTGTGCCAGCAAGGTATTGAAATAAGGGGTGGGTGGGAGGGGGAGGCGGTAGAGAGCGTAAGACCTATGAAAAGCATCACCAGTATGATGGGAAAATTAAGATGGGCAGTGAAGAGGCCAGCTGGGATTGAACTCCAGATACCAGATCTTAATTCCTCATTTCTATCAGCCACTTAAAAAAGAGAGAGAGAGAAAGAGAGAGAAGAGAGAGAAAGAGAGAGAGAGAAGAGAGAAGAGAGAGAGAGAGAAGAGAGAGAGAGAGAGAGAGAGAGAGAGCACTGATGATCATAGTATCATGCTCTCTGCAGCAAGTGTAAGGTGTGCTGTTAATCGGTATGGCCACAAAATGGTGCCAGTGAACAAGATTATCAATTCCTATGTCTTCTTCGTTAATTAAACTTTAAAGTTATAACATCTTTATAAAATTCTGTTGTGTTCCTTTCGCTTTTTCTTTTTTTCTTTTCTTTTTTTTCCCCCTTTTTTAAAAAAAATAAATGACTCCCATATTTCTCTTTTCCACAGCTAAACCTACGAGATGGTTACTTTCTCAGATCAAGTTAGTGGGGCAGCTTTCCTTATTCAGAAGCAATCTCTGTGTTCTTTCACACTCACCTGTGACGCATGTTTCTTTTCATTCACCACTCCCCACTCCCAACCCACCGACCTTACCAGACAAAGGAATCCATGATGACACACAAATTTCTCACCCTTTCTTCAAGTCGAACAAGGCCTCAAACTACGCTTAAGAAGCTGAGCATAGCATAGTCATATTACATGGCCCGTACCTCAGCGGTTAGAGCGACATGCTCACAAAGCAAAGAATGTCGGTTCAAGCCTCAGGTGGATCACTCCCTCTCACTCCTCCCAGGCTGGCTGGTTCTTTTGATAGACCCCAGAAATGAAAATCTAATGTCTTTAGTTCAATCCAAACCCACAACATTAAGATCTGCCCTGTGCACTGCCTGTCTTAACCTTTGACTCCTGCACCCTGTCCACCAACATCCTGCATTGTCAACCATGCTAGCAAAGCAAAAACTTAACCCTTTGACTCCCTCTGGAAGCTGGTGGATAGGGTGAGAGTCAAAGGGTTATAAGTTTTTGCAGTTAATGGATAGGGTGTGGAAGTCAAAGGATTAATGTCAAGACCTTGCCAGTGCATGAGGTTCTGCATGCTCTATTAGTCTGCCAGATCACTGCTGGTGAGTGCATATGGAACTGTCCAAGTGCCATGAATCCCTCTTGAACTAACTCCACAGAATCCCTCTTGAACTAACTCCACATGAATCCCTCTTGAACATCACAGAATCCCTCTTGAACTAACTCCACATGATCCCTCTTGAACAACTTCACTGAATCCCTCTTGAACTAACTCCACATGAATCCCTCTTGAACTAACTCCATACGAATCCCTCTTGAACTCCATACGAATCCCCCTTGAACTAACTCCACATGAATCCCTCTTGAACTAACTCCATACGAATCCCTCTTGAACTCCATACTAATCCCTCTTGAACTAACTCCACATGAATCCCTCTTGAACTAACTCCACATGAATCCCTCTTGAACTAACTCCATACGAATCCCTCTTGAACTAACTCCACATGCATCCCTCTTGAACAAACTCCACATGAATCCCTCTTGAACTAACTCCACATGAATCCTCTTGAACTAACTCCATACAAATCCCCTTGAACTAACTTCACATGAATCCCTCTTGAACTAACTTCACATGAATCCCTCTTAAACTAACTTCACATGAATCCCTCAAATTAACTCCAAATGAATCCTTGAACTCCACAAGAATCCCTCTTGAACTAACTCCACAAGAATCCCTCTTGAAATCCACATCCCTCTTGAACTAACTCCACATAAATCCCTCTTGCACTAACTCCACAAGATTCCTTCTTGAAGTGAACTTCACATTATTTTTGTCAATTAACGCATGTTACCAGTGGATAGGATGGGTTGTAGCAGGGGGACGTTAAAGTTTTTTTGTTTTGTTTTGTTTTTAATTTCCAGTTCTCTCCCATCCCTCACCCTTTTCGCGGAGGCTGGTTTGTTCGCTTCTTGTCTCATGAATAATCTTGCTGTGGGTTAAGCAAGGACAAGCTCTCATGTTCTGTTACCTTTAAATTAAACGCGGCGTTTCGCACTCCTCGCAAGTTTGCTTGATAAGAAGGGATGGGCAAACTTCTCGTGTTTTACTCCCGTCTCCACCGACATATTTCTCTTCCCCCTCTTGATTGCTTCTCCTCCAAACACACGGCTGGCCTGCCCTCTCACTGCCAACTAGGCCTAGGCCGACAACGGCGTTGATGTGTGATGTCACACAGGCCGTAGCCAGCTGCAACATGGCGGCCTGCCCGCTTGGGGCTGTGGCCTGGCTGCCATTCACCGATGTCATGCAATTTTCACAATCTTCGCTCAGTATTTGCCTGACAATTACGCGTTACCTTGCTGGGGGTATCCACTAAGCTTACGATGAACAAGCTTATAAAGAAAAAATTAACACACAAAAAAGTCTCGACTTTCCTGGTGTGAACGCGATGTGAAGTGACGACACATTTGGGGCCCTTTTATTAGGCTAGCTAAAAGTTTAACTAAAATGACCCACTCACGGCCACTGGGGCGGGAAGTAGAGGAGGGGAGCGGAGGCGTTTCTTTCTCAACAACGTCTAAAACAAGTTAGTTTGGGGGGCCTATATTCTAACCTCATTTTACCGATCGTAACCGATGGGAGATTCGAACGATCTGGGCTTAGATCTAGATCTATAGCCTAATCAAAAGAAATGACGGCGATGCAGCCTAAAGTTCTGCAACAATGTTATCTAACACAATCATCATCATCATCGTGTAGGCCTACGTTAGATCTACGACATTCACGCATTTCAAAACTGTAATTTGGTTTAGTTTCTTAATAACTGAATAGGCCACGAGTCACTCGTTCTTTTTTAAAATTACAGACAGGACAAAACAGATCCGGGAAACGCCGAGAGCTCTGACGTTATAAAACTGAATGGGTAGGCCTAGATCTATATCACTATCTGAATGTCCAACTCGAACTGTGAAATGGTTGACGTGTTATAGGCTAAGGCTATTCGTTCACAGACATTTTGACGATGTGACCAGTAGCCTAATGATAAGATGCCAAATGACGGTTGCTGCTAACTGTAGTGAATCCTTACTTTGCTCTTATTGACGAAACTTTTGATTCTATCAGAAACTGACAAAAATGAGTAGACACTAAAGTACCACCAACTCGAAAACTCCCAACTCCAGAGTGACGATAATGAACAGCAACATCGAGCGATCAGAGATTTCCAATTTGAACTTCACATACGGAAGTGGATACAAATTTTCCTCGCATCAGATTACAATATCAGGGAAAAATTAAAAACTGAATCACAAAGAAATGTCTCACACACCATCGTAATCTTACAACCTCACCGAAAAAAAGCCTCTCTTGCCAACAGAAAAAAAGAATTACGTACCGTTTCTACAGCCCAATGTCTATAACAGCCTACGTTCCACACCGACGTGAAGTCCTCTACTGATCTCACACGCCCTCACTGTGGGCCTATGCCTTGCCTGCCTGCTTCGCTCACACACGCGCGGCTTGCCGTGGATGTCAAACCGGACATAGCCAGCCGGCTTTAAAAAAGTATGGTAGCCTACAGTTTCCAAATTGCGGCTTGTTTTAGCAGGTCAGAGGGGCGACAATGCGCACCGACAACTTTCAGATCACAGCAGCGAAGACCGTTATAAAAAGAAAAAGAAGAAAAGAATTCCACCCCCTTACGATCACAGAAGCGAAGACCATTACGAAAAGGGTCGTGCAACACGTATATAATCTTAACAACATGTTGAAACGTTCAGCTTTAGATTTCTTAAACATTACTGCAACGCATCCCCTTTGCTTGATGAAATGATATCGGGAGCTTGGGAAGTGATTTTCCGGAAAATGACGAGACACTGGTACTCTGGGTCCCATCCGCGCCCTCGAGGTGTTTCTCGTTATCTAAAACGAACTTCACACCTTGTAATGTAACAGAAATCATCCCACCCATTACCTTGAGCAGCAACAACAAACCACAACCTTGCCTGCGGACTGGACTGCCACCAACTCCAATGAATATATATTAACATATTAACATATATTCATTGGAGATGGTGGCATATATATATATATACATCTGATATGCCGAATGGAGCTGTCCTACATGGATGAGTGTTCATGCCAGAAAAGACCACACAGTCTCCAGAGCACTCCAGAGCACGTTCTACATTCTGCCCACTGTTTAGAAGTAAAAGAAATCTGCAGCGGCCAAACTGAGCAACTCTGGAACAACCATGTCCTTCATCCAAACCATAGGACTGACTATGCTCAAACAAAAGCAAAAATAAAACAAAACAAAAATAAAAACAGACAGAAAAACAAACAAAAATAACAAAACCACATATGGCGGCTCGACTTGTGCACCCAGCAAAGTGGTGCAGTGGAAGCGTGTTGGGTTCACAACCCAGAGGTCCATGGACCAAAACCACACTCCCCTGTTGTTGATTTCTTTTTTTGTTGTTGTTGTTGTTTGGTTGTTGTTTTTGGTTGGTTGGTTTCTTTTGGCCATGACATAAGGGTGGGGTAACCCTACAGGCCCCCTCTAACACTGAAACCATGGTACCATGCAACATAACAAATATGTCGGTTATCTGCATCGGATCTGCAGCCGTTTGATAAGATGAGAGTCGACGCCCTATCCGTATACTCAGCCCTATCGGTATATTTTGTTGAAAACAGCATACACAGTAATATTTAAGAAATCTAAAAATGTTTCAACATATTGCTTCAGAAGATTATAATCGTGTACACAATGAAAAGGTCACTAATCAAGTTAGAAATGCACTTATTTAAAATTTCCTGGTACAATTTGGAATTTCCTGGTACAATTTGGCCTCCCTTTCCCAACCTATTTTTGGACTCGTCTGCTTTTGCGAACAGTGATACTTTTTTGTTGTTGTTGTTGTTGTTGTTTGGGGTGGTTGTTTTTTTGGTTTTTTGTTTTGGTTTGTTTTTTGCACCCCAACAAATTATAAAAAGACATTTCATCATTTTGGTAGACAGTCCTTTTTCAATCTAATATGCACAAAAGAACATATCTTTTCAAATTCATTTTATATGAAGAAGTTTGTGATGTTTCTTAAACAGGAGGAATGTACATAAAATATAAAGTGGAATATATCAATTTTTGCATGGCTCTGCGCACTGGCTGACCACCGGTGCCAATGATGAAATACATGTAACAGACCTGGTTGCCACTGCTAAGTGGATAGTGTGAGGGAGTCAAAGGGTTAAGTGTTTGCTTTGCTGGCATGGTTGGCAATGTAGGATGCTGGTGGACAGGGTGCAGGAGTAAACGGGTTAAAATAAAATAATGTACACCTTTGGCATCTCTTTCTCTTGTGGATGTCCTACTTGTATTCTACACATAACAAGGTTTGACACCCCCCCCCCCCCCCTCCACCCATGCCCTTCTTTGGGATGCGGTACTCGTATTCTGCACACAATGAATGACTTGACTCACTCTCTCTCTCTCTCTCTCTCTCTCTCTTGACCAAAAATGAATCTTCTACACACAACGATTGGTTTGACTCTCTTCTCCTCTCTCTCTCTCTCTCTCTCTCTCTCTCTCTCTCTCTCTCGACCAAAAATGAATCTTCCACACACAATGGCTTGACTCTCTCTCTCTCTCTCTCTCAATCAAAAATGAATCTTCTAGACACAATAAATGGCTTGACTCTCTCTCTCTCGACTAAAAATGAATGTTGTACACACAACAAATGGTTTGACTCTCTCTCTCTCTCTCTCTCTCTCTCTCTCTCTCTCTCTCTCTCTCTCTCTACCAAAAATGAATCTTGTACACACAACAAATGGCTTGACTCTCTCTCTCTCTCTCGACCTAATGTGAATCTTTGCCGTGCCTTCTGTCGAGGCGAGCAACTCGTATTTCTAACACACAAGGAGAGCAAGCGACGGTATGATGAGTCATGCACACACATACCGCACCCTGAAAAAGCTGGCTGACACACAGTAGCAGCAACCCCGTCATCTTCTCTCTGTCCTGTCTTGGCCTCTGAAGTGGCCGGTTACAATTGAAACGAGTACGACGGACCAGTAGTCAAGTGGGGTTAATTAAACGTCGGATTTCCGATCAGAAGGTCCAGGGTTCAATCCGCCAATACACCTCCAGTTGGTGCTGGATAAATTGTGGTGAATTTCACTCAATATTCCAGGTCAACATCTGTGCAGGCCTGTAAAATCTGAACCTCGTTTGTGTGTACATGCATGTATACGCCAGCAGAACATTAAATGAAACATGCACGTTCTCCCTGCACGGGGATGCCGGGCTCTTTTCAGTATAAATACTATCCCCACCTTCTGGATATTCTGTGCTACAAATTTCTTTCCTGTCATTCTCTTTGTTTCTGCCTTGTTCCTTTGCGCTCTGTTTTGCATTAAAAACAGAACAAAAACGCAAGATTACAAGGGGGGGGGGGGGGGAGAAAAAAGGAAACAGAAGAGGGGTGTCCAGGTGGGGGGGGGGGAGAAAAAAGGAAACAGAGAAGAGGGGTGTCCGGTTTGCAGGCTGACCAGCAAAGCGTAAACATAAACCAGACACGCACTGCTGACCAGCCGGCCGGCCTGCCAACGGGGAACGAAATAATCGTCTGTCTCGTCTTTTTACCGTGTGCCCTAAGATGTCTCTTGTCTTTTTAGCGAGTGCCCTCGGATGTCTCCTGTCTTTTTACTGTGTGGCCTTGGACGTCTCTTGTCTTTTTTAGCGCGTGCCCTCATACGTCTCTTGTCTTTTTACTGTGTGGCCCGGGATGTCTCTTGTCTTTTTACTGTGTGACCTCAGATGATATGGGCAGATGAACGTGACCTTCACGTCTGGACCTCTCCCATGACCAAAAGGTATAGTTACGTACAGGCCGTCCCACGATCTTGTTACTTATAGTGCATGGTCACGGAGAAAAATGTGTGTGTCATGGACAGGAGGGGGGTGGGGGAGGGTGCATAAGGTGGTGGGTAGATTCCCTCGACAACTGGGCTTGCGGGCAGCTTAGCCTTTTTTTTTTTTTTCAAGGGCAATGCCCTCTCTCTCTTTCTCTGTCTCTCTCTCTCTGTCACTCTCCGGTGTCCAGAACTTGATTAAACACACACACACACGCACACGCACACGCACGCTTGATGCGCTCAGTTCAGTCCACCTACATGTGAGCGAGTGGATTTCGCGTAGCTTAACAACTTACACACACACACACACACACACACACACACACACACACACACACACACACACAACACACACACACACATACACACACACACACTACACACACACACACACACAACCAAACCGAGCAGCCTTTCCTCACAGGTAGAGCTGCCAAATAATTTTGGCGCAACGAAGTGTGAGTCGTCACAGTGGGGGCAATTTTTTTTCTTTTTTTATCCCATGTATTTGTTTTCTTAAATGTGTATCTTTCTGACAGTGACAGTTTCAGCATCTGTACAAACCGAACAGTATGGATGTTATTGTTATTTTTGTTTAAAGCCCAGCCGACTGCGTACGGCCATATCAGGGCTATATTCATCTCAACCATACACAATACTTTAACAGGAAAGAAAAAAAAGGAAAAGAAAATTAAGTACACATATCAATACATTCACGCACATAATCTAAGGAAATGGCCCTAGCGTTGACCACTCTGTCCAATTTATCACACAGGGGATTTGAAAAACATACCTGAATACAAACATAACTAAGGATACTAAAGCATACATAAAAAGGACATAAATTACCTAACACTGCTTCCGCTTTTCTCATTGCCCTAAATTACCTGACACTGCTTCCGCATATCTCATTGCCCTACAGAGAAAAATGCACTTAATACATGTACCCAATTATCAATTCTAAGAGAAAGCACGTAAGACTTTATCGAACACATACAGGTCAACTGAGCAGCAAGGCAGAAAATGATAGAAATGACAGAAAACAATGGAACAAGGCAGAAACAAAGAGAGTGACAGAAAAGAAATTTCTAGCACAGAATTTCCAGAAGGCGGGGATACTATTTACACTGAAAGAGTCCCCGGCATCTCCATGATCCCCGGGAGGGAACAGTGTGGAAAGATCTCAAGTTTAACACCTGTACAACATGAACATTCTGGAAAGATCACCCCACCCAAAACATACACACACGCACACACACACACACTTCATACACACATACAGACACAGACGCACACAGACAGACAGGCAGACACATACACACACACCCTCCACACACACACACACACACACACACACACACACACCCTCCACACACACACACACACACACTCTACACACACTCTACACACACTCTACACACACACACACCACACACACACACACACACACACACACACACACACACACACACACACACACCCAGGGTTGGCACAGGTTGGCCACATTCTGTGTACATGTAGAGTGGTAGAGGAGAGTAGGTGGTCAAACTAGCCCCTTACACAAATATGTCTACCACGACTTATGAAAAGCAGCCGAGCGAACATTTGGGTACATGCCAAACGGCAAGGACTGACACGTCAACTCTCTTATCCCTTAGTTGTTGTACAAGTCGTAGGTGAAGATGGCGAGAAATGGAACAGGCACACGAACAGTCACCCCTTACACTCCTATAGACTGACTAGCTGACTGATTGAGAGTGAGTGAGTGACTGAACGTTTGATTGATTTGTGGATTGATTTGTTGATTGATTGATTGATTGATTACTTGATTGATTGATTGATTACTTGATTGATTGATCGAGTGAGTGAGTGAGTGAGTGAGTGAGTGAGTGACCGATTGATTGATTGAGTTGTTGCTTGATTGATTGATTGAGTGAGTGAGTGAGTGACTGATTGATGGATGGATGGACGAAATGATTGATTGATTGACTGACTGATTAGTTGGTTGATTGATTGATTGATTGGTTGCTTGGTTGGTTTTAGTGAGACGATCTCCCTTTACTGACTGACTGACTGATTGAATGGCTGATTGATTGATTTTAATCAAAAGATTAATCACTAAAACATAGGCCTACAATCTTAAAAACTGAAACGTCACACAGTCAGGGCCAGGGACGGAGTACCTCATACAACAGGACAGTGGAAGAGTGGGCGACAGGTGAGTGTGTGTGTGTGTATGGGGGGGGGGGGGGGTGTTTAGGTGCGTGGGTGACACATGTCCTTAAAGTAAAGGCAAAGGAAAGGTGAAGGACATGACTGACACGAAATTCAGTGCGTGTTATTCTCCAAGTCTTAGCCATTGCCTGATAATCCTCACCTCCCTTCTCCCTTGTCGCTGATCAGTTTCTGCTATTTGACGCCACGCCATTGCCTCATTCTACCCTTCAGGCAGCTGGAGGGTTAAGTCAGAGTTAGGGTTAAAATTTTTTAACGAGTACAGTTGGAATTCGTCACACATCGATACAAAGACTTTACAAACAGCGGAAAATAATTCAATCAATGACATCCTCACACCATCCATACCTTAGGCCAAAAAAAAAACAAAAAAAACAAAAACACTTAAATAATAATAATGAAATAACATACATTAATAAATAAGGTAACTGATTAGTGTAGTCAGGTTCAGTGATAAATAAGGTAACTGATTAGTGTAGTCAGGTTCAGTGATAAATAAGGTAACTGATTAGTGTAGTCAGGTTCAGTGACAAATAAGGTAACTGATTAGTGTAGTCAGGTTCAGTGATAAATAAGGTAGCTGATTAGTGTAGTCAGGTTCAGTGACAAATAAGGTAACTGATTAGTGTAGTCAGGTTCAGTGATAAATTAGGGTAACTGATTTGTGTAGTCAGGTTCAGTGGATAAATAAGGTAACTGATTTGTGTAGTCAGGTTCAGTGATAAATAAGGTAACCGGTTTGTGTAGTCAGATTCAGTGGAGACTAGTTTCCAGAAGACTGTTCAAATTTTCTTAAGACATGTAGTAAACTCATCTTTCCATACTTATTCTTACTGTTGCTTAAAACCCAGTCGACTACGTGCAGCCATATCAGGGCTATAACCGTTTCAATACACACACAGTATGTCAACAGGAATAAAAAAAACAACTTTTTTTTAAAGAAACAGAAAAATTACAATTACAATTACAATATTTATATAGCGCAAAATCTTGATAGAAATCAAATCTAAGCGCTGAACATACACATACGCACGCGCGCACACCACACACACACACACACACTCACACATGGCTATAAATGGGGAAAAAGAATAAAAGCAATGGAAAATTACAGAGAGCATATTATATACAAATATATATTACAATGTGATTCCACTCCGAGCGGAGACAGGCTACAGAGGGGGATGAGTGAGGTCAGGATTTCAAGCAGAGGAGAAAAGGTGAGTTTTGAGCATAATCTAAAGAGATGCCCCTGACGTTGATCACTCCGTCCAATTCATTTATCACATAGGGGATTTTAAAAAAACATACCTGAATACAAATTTAAAGAGAACTAAGGACCCCAAACCGTATATGAAACTGGCCTACATAACCTAAATTTGCTCACGTATCTCATTTCCCTAGAATCAAAAATGCACTTAATATATATACCCAATTATCAATCCTAAGAGAAAATATATAAGACTTTATCGAACACATAGAGGTGAATGGACCAGTAAGGCACAACCTGATAAGAAGAAATAACAGAAAGCAAAGAAGCAAGGTAGAAACAAAGAGAGTGACAGAAAAGAGGAAATTTCTATCACAGAATTTTCAGAAGGTGGGGTTACTATACTATTTATACTGAAAGAACCCCCCCCCCCCCCCCGGCATTCCCATGGAGAAGGGCACGTCCTTTCCAGACTTAAATTAACCCTTTGACTCTGCACCCTGTTCATCAGCATCCTGCACTGCCAACCATGATAGTAAAGCAAAAACTTAACCCAGGACTCAAAGGGTTAAGTTTTTGCAGGTGGTAGACAGGGTGCGGGAGTCAAAGGGTTTAGAGGCATCTGTACCATAGAGATTTTACTTATCATGTAGGTCAGTAGTCTCGTCAGACGCCAACACCCGCCCTATGGGTTATTTCTATAGATCAAGCCACAGGAACATCACAGCAGGCCGCAGAGTGGGTTATCGATTTCTCTTTCCATGTCTCTGGTCAGGAGCTATCTTAACCCTTTGACTCCAGCACCCTGTCCACCAACTGCAAACACTTAACTCCATCATCCTACCACCAGCTTCCTGCAGGAAGGATGCTGGTGGATAGGGTGAGGGAGTCAAAGGTTTAAGATTTCTGCAGGGCGGAAGCTAATGGATATGGTGAGGGAATCAAAGGGTTAAGATTTTGCTTTGCTAGCATGGTTCACAATGCAGGATATTTGATGGACAGGGTGAAGGAGTCAAAATGTTTAGATTTTGCTTTACTAGTTTGGTTGACAATGCAGGATCCTCGATGGACAGAGTGCAGGAGTCAAAAGGTTAAGATTCAACCTTCTAGTTGATAGGCCTCCACGAATCCCGAAGAAGTGTGAAACTGAACCGCTGCTTCCAGAGCACAAGTCTGGTCATAAGGATGAGGAGAGACGGCACGTGCAACAGTATCTCTCTCTCTCCACCGGGCGGGGGGGGGGGGGGGGCACGGCAGAGGCTAAAAGCTAATTTGGCCTAAGAAGGAAAACTATACTATGCCTTCCTCCCCCCCCCCCCCCACACACACACACACCCGCCCCTCGCAGAACGATATTTTCCCGCATGAAATGCCAGTTGCTTTCTCCAGAGAAAGCACGTCGCCAAAGTACAGTGCCACTTTCTTTTTCTTTTTCTTCTCTCTCTCTCTCTCTCTCAATCTCTCTTTTCTCCAGATGCGCATATCCTTGTTTAGTTGTGGCAGTAGAATTTTATTCCACAGAATTTTCTCGGGAATAATTGTCGTGTTGCCGTGGAAATTTTTACATGCACTAAGTTAGTGGCTACAATGGGACCTCGGTTTATCGTTTCATCTGAAAGACTAGCACCCAGACCGTTAATGAAAGGTCTAATGGAAGGGGGATGAGACCAGAGACAAAAATCCCTATCTGACCAGGATTTTTACCCGAGATATTTCGTATCGTAGATCGGGGTGTTAAAAGCTAGACCTAACACTCTCCTTTAAGGATTGAACTTGAAACACGAGGAGGAAATACAAGAGAGGAAGAGAG
>JAPXFY010000020.1:65587922-65590422 GCA_030674185.1 Monoplex corrugatus
AGCGACGTGGCAGAGACGTCAATTTTTCACGTAGCCAGCATGATGAGGGCGATGCCCATAAGAACTGTATACTCTGTATTAAAAGTACATTATCTATGACAATACACACTTCAGCGCTTTTGTACTAAATATACAGAATCTTCATGCTATCAACAAGTTGTCCCAATAAATCTGAGGTCACAAGGGAGTGAGGTGGTAGAGACTTCAACTTTTCTCAGAGCCAGCATTATGAGGGCGGTGCCCATCTCCTCACCCTCGTTGCTTTACCTTCCCCCAACTTTCAAGAGAGTCAGGTAGCCATTGACAGCTGGGCAGACTGCAGGCTACACGCACATAGAACAGTTCCATGGGCGTGACTGGCACTTGTGCAGACTTATGCAGACAGACTGGAAGGGGAGTGTTCTACCTCTGTAACAACCTGGCTTCCTTCATGTTATTTTTTAAGTGTAGTATATATATATATATATATATATATATATATATATATATATATATATATATATATAGTAGAAATGTTTTATCATTTTCAACGCTTAATTAATGTAAGAATCTTCATCTTATATGGATTTAACCTTGTGACTCCCGCACCCTGACCATCAGCATCCTGCATTGTCAACCATGCCAGCAAAGCAAAAACTTAACCCTCTGGCTTCCCCACCCTATCCACACGCTTCCTGCAGAAAGCTGATGGACAGGGTGAAGTAGTCAAAGGGTTAAGTTTTTGCAATTGGTGGATAGGGTGCGGGAGTCAAAGGGTAAAAAAAAAAAACACGTAGTTTATAGAGCAGATGTACAAAACTATGGTAATACCATTTTCAACGATGTTGTAATTTATATTGCCTGTCTTTCAAAAATGTCTCTAACTGCAGTAGGCCTACATACCTATGTTGATATTAATTTCAACGCTTTTGTAACTGACATTTAGAATCTTGATGTGACACGCTGTAGTATACTGTTTATACCATTTTCAACGCTTTTATTATTTACATTTAGACCCTGCAAGTTACATGTTTTTACAAAATGTATATGATAGAAGTATATCTCGGTGTTAATGCCACTTCCAAATTCTTGAAAATATCCGAAATCTTGATGCTAGATGTCTTAAAAACAACAACTGGTATATGGGAGAAGAACGTGTCTTATGTAAATACCATGTTCAACGCTTTCGTAATTAATATTCAGAATGTTGATGTTACATGACTTTACAAAATAAATAAATAAATAATGTGTTAATACCATTTTCAGCAACTTTGTCATCAATACATGTGCTTGAAGTACAGGTATGTTACGTTCCCTTATGATTAGAAAGATGCTTAAAACAAAAAAGATTGCATACATTATCGCAATCATTTTTCACACACACATTTGCGCATAGACACATACACACATACTCGCGCGCGCGCGCACACACACACAGAAAGACATAGAGAGACAGAGGGAGAGAGACTGAGAGAGGGAGACAGAGAGAGCAAGGAGGGTGAGAAAGACAGAGACAGAGAGGAGTGGGAGGAGAGAATGAGAAAGAGAGAGGCAGACAAAGAGAGACAGAGAGAAAGACAGACAGACAGAAAGAGACAGAGAGAGAGACAGAGAGAGAGAAGATAATGATAAATGATAATGATAATCTATTTTATCTTCCAACGGTACCAGTTACTCAGTAGTTAATAGCCATCCTCCACCCCCCCACCCACCCCCACCTCCACACACAACCCTGTCGTTGCGTGCTGACCGTTTTCATATTTACAGAAGCCAAACACTGACATGACTTGCAGGATCTTTAACGTGCGTGTTTGGAATTCCGCATGTGTATACACATGAAGGCGGTTTAGGCACTGGTAAGTCTGCACACATGTTGACCCGGGAGATCGGAAAGGTTTCCATTTCTTATCCACCTGGCGCTAATTGCCCAGACGAATGGAACATATGGCATTGAGAGAGAGAGACAGACAGACAGACAGACAGAAACAGACAGACAGAGAGAGAAAGAGAGAGAGAGAGACAGAGAGAGAGAAAAAAAACAGAGAGAGACAGACAGACAGACTGAGAGTGAGAGAGAGAGAGAGAGACACACACACACACACACACACAGAAAGAGAGAGACACAGAGACAAAGAAACAGAGAAACAGAGACAGACGGCCAGACAGCCAACCAGACCGAAACAGATAAGAGGGATGTCAGATACACAGACACACACACACGCACATAGTACACACACACACAGATGCACACAGAAAAAACAACAACACATACACACTAACATAAACACATGCATACACACATGCACAGACACACACACAGACCACACACACACACACACACACACACACATACATGCATAGACACACACCCATGCACACACACATACACACCCATGCATGCACACGCACACACACACACAAACACAGACATGCACACACACACACACACATACATGCATAGACACACACCCATGCACACACACATACACACCCATGCATGCACACGCATACACACGCACAC
>JAPXFY010000020.1:65592922-65605422 GCA_030674185.1 Monoplex corrugatus
CAATGAGAGACAGAGAGAGAGACACACACACAGACACATAGAGAGACAGACAGACAGATAGACAGACAGATAAACAGACAGACAAGAGATAAGAGGCTTTAAGCGGTAGGTCCATATTTACTGAAGGCAGTACAAAGTTCAATATGAAGAGTACCCACTTCGTTCGCCAACCCACCGCCCCGCACACCCTGTTCAACAAGTCTGTCAAGTCTCCAAAAGACTCTTGTTTGCTGTTACTTAGTAATATGTAATTAACAGGAGGGAAAAATATAAAGAGAGCAAACACTCAATGGAGATATGATGAGAGCGGGAATCTAGCTATACTAACCAGAATGAATGACAACTAATCTGAATGTTAACTGAATGAATGAATGTGCAATCGTCTTGAATGATGCACCTAGAGATTCATGGAACAAACCACGAAGACAAAAAACAAGAGAGGAGAACCCAAGAAAAAGGCAACAAACAACTGATGCCAGAGCTACTCTATCCACACAAAAACCAATATAATTATGACAGTCACCAAAGCAAACTCCCAAAGCAGTCTACCAGAGAAGAGGGACGCCCAAGGAACAAGGAGAAGACACCATCACGAACATCAAACCACTAAAGAAGCCCACCAGAGAAGAGGAACGACCAAGGAACAAAGAGAAGGCACCATCATAAACAGTGATATCAAAGGGCAAAATAACGAGAGAGAGAGGGAGAGAGAGAGAGAGAGGGAGGGAGAGAGGGGGAGAGAGAGATAGAGAGAGGAACAATGCATGCACTCTCTGTCCATCTAATTTCATCATCATCGAATTATATAAAAGATAAAACAATAGCAAGATTCCCTGTAATCTCCCCCCACAGAGCTTTGTGGGAAACAACTCTGATCTCCAAAAAGAATATAAAAAAAAGTGTCTGTACATACATATCTACACACATGCATAACTACGGTACAGTCTGGCCTTCACTGACTATGGGCACGTACGTGCATAATACATATTCATGATCACCCCTTGACCCTTGGTCAAACTGTCTAGTGAAATGAAGACCGGTTTGGAGTTCAGCTGGCAGTTTGTTCAAGAGGGATTGATTGCACTCGGGCAATTCCATATGCGCTTCACCCAAATCTGCCATCCTGCACTGTCAACCATGCCAGCAGTTATCTGAAAGACTACCTCCGCCCGTGCAAAATCTTATGCGTTCACAAGGTCTTGGAACCGGGAGGCCGGGGTTGGGGACAGGAGGATATCTACGAAACACGAAGCTGACACCACCAGAACGATGGAAACATTACGATGGGCAGCCAAAAGGTCAGTTTTTAATGTCGCAGGCTAGGATGGAACTTGAAACATCAGATTTCGAGTACAAGTACAAGGCTCTATCAAAAAAACCCAACCAGCTCGCTTTAGAAAAAAAAAAAAAAAAAAGACATTTTGGAGGAAGAATAAATCCTCTAAAGAACAGCAAACTGACTACAACGTCGATGAACACGAAAATAGAATCAGAACGCGTACTTAATACAACCAGACAAGACAGGCGCAAATTTTCGGCCAACTGGCCTTTGTCAGGCGTAAACGTAAGATCACAAACGAACAAACACCAAATACAAAAATCAGGAAAAAAGACAAAAAGACTTAAACTTCCCTGTTACTTTGTCCAGCGTGAGAAAACTACTAAAATCATTTCCTGCAGGAAGCTGGTGTATAGGGAAGTGAGTCGAAGGGTTACGTTTCTGCTTTGCTAGCATGGTTGACACTGCAGGATGTTGGTGTATAGGGAAGTGAGTCGAAGGGTTACGTTTCTGCTTTGCTAGCATGGTTGACACTGCAGGTAGCAATGCCGCACGAAAAATTGAAATTGGGTTTTGAGTTTAAAAATTTATATGGTTTTGAAGATATTGTTATTCTGAGTAAAAAGCAGTTTAAATTTTTCAAATCGGACTAATAGTTCATGAGATATTCCAATTTGAAGCGTCAAAAATTTCTTAAATTTTGGTACCACGTTTTAGTGGGACAAAGAAGGACAAGTGTCACAGAACAAACTCATCAAATGGCATGGTATGCTGATTTTGCTGGAAATGACATTTATTTTGTAATTGTGAGAGACAGACCGGATCAAAAGTCATGAAATTTTGGTCGTTGATGTATTTTGGCGTGCCGAATTGAATAAAACCATTATTGGAACTCTGTGACGAGCCATTTTTGTCTTATTACAGGAAACGTGATATTTTGGATGTTTTATCAGTGTTTCATTAATAATTGCCCATATTGTATTAATAACAGACAAAAATGAAGCTAGAAACAAAACAATCATTTCAAGAGATAGATATAAAATCATTTTGCTCATCGTTCAAGTGTCTTATTACTGCAAATTAAACCAAAAAAGTCACGACTCGCTACTTCAGTAGTCTTATGAATAACTTTTAATATTTCATCAGTTTCTGTACATATAAAAGGACATCTGAGAATCAATGACTTCTGTAATCACTTAAATAATTGAAATATTAAAAATTACTGCATGCTTTTATGCTGCAGTCTGTCCAAAAATATCATCCGATCAAAATTCTATTAAAAACTAAACACACACACATACACATGCACACACACATAACACACATACACATATACACACACAGAGAAAAACATAACAGACAAGATTTATGTACGTTACATTTGATTTTGATTTTATACATCAGTCTTTAAAAAATAGACTAAACTGTCTGTGGATAAGTCAAGTCCCCGAACACTTAGCACAGCCAGCGTCCAAAGAAAACTTCAGGAAGGATATGGGACCACTCACCATTCAGGAACAGGTCACTTAACTCCTACAATAGAGAAATATATGAATTTCTGCATAATATATACTATTCATTGAGAGATTGGAAAGGAAAGGAAACCATAATGCATAGTCTTCACAATAACATTACTTTAACATTAAGCCCAAACTCGCGACTTTGATTTTTAGCATATTACTGTAAAAATCCACCAAAGCAGAGCAATCCTGCTAAGTATTTCCGGTGTACTCTTGCCCTTTTAGTTTAATACAAATCAATAACAACCGGCTACTATTAAATAAGATGCAATCTTCCCTTTAAAACAAATTAATGACAATGGGCCTATCCTTTTCAGATATTGACTACAAATTGAAACAACTACATAAGCTAATGGATGGCCTACTTTACAAATAATACAACTCATAGCCTTCTATTCAGTTTCAAAACCTAAATGAAGAATATTATAACAATGAACAGAAGATTTTGTTTTGTGACATTCTAAATCTCTGTGTGTGTTAGTGTGTGTGCGTGTTGTCAGAGAGAGAGAGAGAGAGTGTGTTGTCAGAGAGAGCGAGAGAGAGAGATGGAGAGAGAGAGAGACAGAGAAAGAGAGAGAGAGAGGATCATGCCTGTTAACAACTTGGATATGAATGTATTGTGGCCTATTTACTTATTTATTCATTTCTTGTTCTCTGAGAGAGAGAGAGAGAGAGAGAGAGAGAGAGAGAGAGAGAGAGAGAGATTCATGTCAAGGAAAGTACAATAACTTGCACAGAATTGTTTGTTGATTTGAAAAAAAAAATACTTAGACTTATTCATTCATTCATTTATTTGAGAGAGAGGGAGAGAGAGAGTTCGGGAGGCGGGTATGCGCACCCCTCTGTTTGGGCAAACCCATTTTCCACGGCCCGGCGAGGCACGTCGAGCACATAGTATTTTTAGTAGTAAGCTCGCCCGTCGTGGGGTGAGCAGATCTACACTGCGATATGCAAATAGCATGATCTCGGGGAGGAAATGGTTGACGAATCTAGCTTCGGCTGACAACTCCGAATCGAGTTCAAACGCAGTTGTCCTTTTCTTCAAAAATACAATGTCACAGATAAAACAGAACTTGATCTGTTGATTGCTAGATCTAGTCTTTGTCCGACAACGTAAAACTTGCCGAGCTGAAACTTGTACAGCGTTCTGTTACGCCGGTAGTAGTCCTATGGCGTCGGCACATTCCGACGTTGTTTTGCTACTGATCTGGAACAGATCCTCATGTAAAAAGTTGCCGTACGGCCGTATTTTAATTCAAATTGATTTCATATTACACCTGCATATAGAAAAAAGTATGCAAAATCGAATCCCGCCGACGAGAAGTTCCAAAAATGGCGACTTGCCTGCAAACTTTTCCGATGAAAAAAAGCAAAACTTTGGAAGCGTCGATCTCGGTTCGAAACTGGCACACATAGCTCTCGTCGGGATATATCATTTTGTTACATTGATTCTCATTGGCTGCAAAATTACAATGTGATTGGTTCACAAATATAGCCGTACCGACCGAAATAGTGAAGCACACCAAACAAACTTCGATTCTAAACGCATACCATATCCGCGAGTGCGCCCGAAACGTGGATTTTCGACTTTCTCATCAAATAACTAATTCCATTTTCGCTGTAAGTACAAAAAATGGCAATCATTCAAATCTTTATTCATTTCTGATAAATATAAGAAAAAAAAAAAGGATGAAAACACCACTTAATTAAAGAGGCAGTAATACTTGATTGAACTGAAGACCCCCCAGTTTTGCGGCCGGCCCCCGTTTTTGCCCAGTTTTTGGTACCACAAATTTGAGTGCAGGATGCTGGTGGACACTGCGTGGGAGTCAAAAGGTTAAACCGGAAATGTTTCACATACGAGCAATCAGAGCATACGGAAGATTTTACATTGTTGTAAAATTTAAAAAGAGATTCACGAAGATTTAAAATCATCATGCTTAATATATCTTTTATAGAAACTGTTTCGTTCTGTCATCACGTCTTCTTCAATGTTCATCATTAAAAAAAATACTATGATGATTGCAATTTTGTCCTCAAACAAATGTTTATTTTTGTGAATTGGTCTTATCCCAACAGGCATCAAAAGTAGATTTTTTAAACCTTTCACTCCCGCATCCTATCAACCAACTGCAAAACCTTAACTTGCTTGAGACACACACAAGAGACACATGCAGGAAGTTGGTGGATAGGATGAGGGAGTCAAAATGTTACGTTTTTGCTTTGTTAGTATGGTTGACAAAGCACGATACTGTAGACAGGGTGCGGAAGCCAAAGGGTTAAGTTAAACAATACCTCCATAACAATAACACCAACGAGGAAGAACATGACTATCGATAATGCATCCATATGTCTCAAATAACGAGTACTTCTTGCCTTATATAATGCCAAAGTGCTGAAGAAAAGTTTCAGTTTCAGCTTCTCAACATATCGTTTCCGCGCTCGTAATGACGGAAAACTATTCCTCTGTCAGTTCAGGTTTACGTGTGAACAGACATACACTACATACCCAAACACTTCTCTAGTCACATTTCCCCTGAGAGGCCATTGCTCCTTGGCTTAATTTAAGCCGAGACACAGATAACAGAGATTGGCAACTCGTTCTGTCGTACTAGGTGATTTGATCACTTCATTACATTAAGGGGCTCCAGTACAATCATCATCATCGTCATCATGTGCAGCAGATAGGGTAGGGAGTGAAAGGGTTAAAGCTGCCATCATTCTGGTCATGTCAGCTTTGTGTTTCATTCTTACCAACACATGCCTATCAATTAACATCAGGAAGAGAATTCTTGAATGTTGTATAGAACCGATGTTATACGGTTGTAAGGCGTGGACAGTCAACAAGCTAAGCCAGAACAAGATTGAGGCAGCTGAGATGTGGTTTCAAGCTAAGCCAGAACAAGATTGAGGCAGCTGAGATGTGGTTTCTAAGATGAATGTTAAGAGTTCCATGGACAGTAAAGAAAACAAACGAGACAGTCTTGATGGAGGCAGACACAAGAAGATCATTCACACGGAAGATTAGGAAAAGACAGGCAACGTTTGTAGGCCATTTTATGAGGAAAGGGGAACTGGAGCACCTGGTCACAACAGGAAAGCTGGAGGGAAAGAGAGCACCAGGTAGACCCAGGGAGAAGATGCTAGACGGACTTGCAGAGTGGCTGAAGACAAAGAGGGTGGACGAGGAGCTTGAGGCAACCAGGGATAGAAACAGATGGAAGGCCACGATCGCCAACGCCATGCGGCAAGGCACCTGATGATGATGAAGTCCCTTTCTTCTCCTCCTTCCCATCCCCATTTCATGACCTCGCCAGGGCATAAAATTCTGCCCAGCCTAAAGGCGTCTTTCAGATAATTGCTGGCAGATTTGGATGGAGCGCATATGGAACTGTCAGAGTGTACTAAATCCATCCTGAGCAAACCCCAAACACAGCGCATATGAAACTGTCCGAGTGTACTAAACCCCTCCTGAACAAACCCCAAACACAGCGCATATGGAACTATCCGAGTGTGACGAACCCCTCCTAAACAACCCCCAAACACAGCGTTTATGGAACTGTCCGAGCATAATGAACCCCTCCTGAACAAATTCCAAACTCAGCGCATATGGAACTGTCTGAGTGTACTAAACCCCTCCTAAACAACCCCCAAACATAGAGCATAAGGAACTGTCCGAGCGTAATGAACCCCTCCTGAACCCCAAACTCAGCGCTTAAGGAACTGTCCGAGTGTACTAAACCCCTCCTGAACAAACCCCAAACTCAGCGTTTATGGAACTGTCCGAGCATAATGAACCCCTCCTGAACAAACCCCAAACTCAGCGCATAAAGAACTGTCCGAGTGTACTAAACCCCTCCTGAACAAACCCCAAACTCAGCGTTTATGGAACTGTCCGAGCATAATGAACCCCTCCTGAACAAACCCCAAACTCAGCGCATTAGGAACTGTCCGAGTGTACTAAACCCTTCCCGAACAAACCTCAAACACAGCGCATATGGAACTGAGTGTACTAAACCCCTCCTGAACAAACCCCAAACATAGAGCATAAGGAACTGTCCCAGTGTACTAAACCCCTCCTGAACAAACCCAAACACAGCGTATATGGAACTGTCCGAGCGTAACGAACCCCTCCTGAACAAACCCCAAACTCAGCGCATAAGGAACTGTCCGAGTGTGACGAACCCCTCCTGAACAAACCCTAAACACAGCGTTTACGGAATTGTCCGAGCGTAATGAACCCCTCCTGAACAAATCCCAAACTCAGCGCATAAGGAACTGTCCGAGCGTAATGAACCCCTCCTGAACAAACCCCAAACTGTAAACTGTCCTTCAACTTAGTTCAAGGGTATTATGTCAAAAGCAGTGTCGTCAATTCCGAGCGATGTCCAATAATACATTTAGCGATGCAACATATTTCCCTGCCCTAACCTTTTCACACCCTCATCCTATCCACCAGCTGCCTGCATTAGGAGAGAGAGTAATGCATCATTTCTTAAGAAAGTCGGTGAACAGGGATGAGGGAGCAATTTTTATTGTTATTTTTGTTTAAAGCCCAGCCGACTGCGTAAAGCCGTATCAGGGCTATAACTGTTTCAAAAACATACACAATACTTTCAACAAGAAAAGAAAAAGAAAATTGAGTTCACATATCAATGCATCCGCGCACATAATCTAAGGAGATGCCCCGGAGCTGACCATTCCATCAATTTATCGCACATAGGATCTAAAAAGCATACCTGAATAAAAAATTAAACATAACTAAAGACACTAAAACATACATAAAAACGCCTACAATTACCTAAAATCGCCTATCTCATTTCCTAGAGCCAAAAATGACTTATACAGTACCCAATATCAATCCTAAGAGACGGTACGTTAGAGCCAAAAATGCACTTGATACATGTACCCAATTATCAATCCTAAGAGACGGTACGTTAGAGCCAAAAATGCACTTGATACATGTACCCAATTATCAATCCTAAGAGACGGTACGTTAGAGCCAAAAATGCACTTGATACATGTACCCAATTACAATCCTAAGAGACAGTACGTGAGACTTTATCGAACACATACAGTGAATGGACCAGCAAGGCAGAGAACGATGGGAAAAAATGACAGAAAGCAAATGTGCAAGGCAGAAACAAAGAGAATGATTGAAAAGAGGAAATTTCTAGCACAGAATTTCCAGAAGGTGGGGATACTATATATATTGAAAGAGCCCCCGGCATCCCCAACAGGGGTGTTATGGCTGATAAAACAGGCACCTGGTGGACAGGGGGAGGCTGTAAAAGGGTTAAAATTTTTACTATCTTTGCTGAGGATACAGGAAGTTGGTGGATAGTGTGGAGGAAATAAAGGGGTTAAGCTTTCACTCTGCTGTCTTTGCTGTTGATGCAGAAAAATGGTGGACAGGGTGACGAAGTGAAAGTGAAAACACGAGTTAGCTTCTCTGCAGACACGCACCTCACACCCTCAGTCTTACTCTTTACCTACCTACCTACCTTCCTACCTATCAATCTATCTATCCATCTATCTATCTAATCTATCTACTTACCTATCTACCTACGTACCTACCTACTTATCTATCTATCTATCTATCCATCCATCTATCTAATCTATCTACCTACCTACTTATCTACCTACCTATCTGTCTACCTATCTATCTATTCATCTATCTATCCATCTATCTATCTAATATATCTACCTACCTACTTACCTAACTATCCATCTATCTGTCTACCTACCTACCTACCTATCCATCTATCTATCTACCTACCAACTGACCTACCTATCTATCTACCTACCTATCTATCCATCTATCTATCTACCTACCTACTTATCTACCTATCTGTCTGTCTACCTACCTACCTACCTACCAACCTACCTACCTATCTATCTACCTACCTATCTATCCAGCCATCTATCTACCTACCTTCCTTCCTATCGCCATCTACCTACCTACCTACCTTCCTACCTACCTACCTTCCTATCTATCTACCTACCTACCATCTAACTATTTACCTACCTACCTTCCTATCTACCTGCCTACCTATTATCTATCTATCTACCTACTTATTTTTCTAGCTAGCTATCTACCTATTTACCGATCTATCTAGCCATCTATCTATCGATCTATCTATATCTACCTATCTACACACACACAACAACACACACACACACACACACACACACACACACATATATATATATATATATATATTATATATATATATATATATATATATATATTATATATATATTATGTATGTATGTATGTATATGAATATACACATTCATTCTAGAGGACACTCAACAAGAGCACTGACTGGTTTACCGCTATATTTCGTCCCTTGGCCTTCCTCAGGGTAAACTGACAATAAAACATGTACATATGTTTGTTATTTGTTTGTTTGTTTGTTGTTTTCAGCTTCTATCCTCTACACCATTTCGCCCTCCTCCCTATGCACTGCTATAGCGGCAAGGCAGGCCATCTGTCAGAGCCCGGGGCACAATGCCATACACAACACACCAGTCTCTGCGAGTCATAAGGAGAGTGATTAACGAAGGCTTTGCCATTGTACCTTCTCACACAATAGCCTCATTAAGATCGGGGTCACCTGCGCTACGCCGAAGCGTTTACCTACCACCCTTCCTTCCACCTTTGGCTAACTGATTAATTAACCCTTCCGACTCCCGCACCCTGTCCACCAGCATCCTGCATTGTCAACCATACCGCAAAGCAAAAACTTTACCCTTTGACTCCCTCACCCTGTCCACCAGCATCTTGCATTGTCAACTATACTAGCAAAGCAAAAACTTTACCCTTTGACTCCCGCATCCTGTCCACCAGCATCCTCATTGTCAACTATACTAGCAAAGCAAAAACTTTACCCTTTGACTCCCGCACCCTGTCTACCAGCATCCTGCATTGTCAACTATACTAGCAAAGCAAAAACTTTACCCTTTGATTCCCGCACCCTGTCCACCAGCATCCTGCATTGTCAACTATACTAGCAAAGCAAAAACTTTACCCTTTGACTCCCTCACCCTGTCCACCAGCATCTTGCATTGTCAACTATACTAGCAAAGCAAAAACTTTACCCTTTGACTCCCGCATCCTGTCCACCAGCATCCTCATTGTCAACTATACTAGCAAAGCAAAAACTTTACCCTTTGACTCCCGCACCCTGTCTACCAGCATCCTGCATTGTCAACTATACTAGCAAAGCAAAAACTTTACCCTTTGATTCCCGCACCCTGTCCACCAGCATCTTGCATTGTCAATATACTAGCAAAGCAAAAAACTTTACCCTTTGACTCCCTCACCCTGTCCACCAGCATCCTGCATTGTCAACTATACTAGCAAAGCAAAAACTTTACCCTTTGACTCCCTCACCCTGTCCACCAGCATCTTGCAAAAACTTTACCCTTTGACTCCCTCACCCTGTCCACCAGCATCTTGCATTGTCAACTATACCGGCAAAGCAAAAACTTTACCCTTTGACTCCCTCACCCTGTCCACCAGCATCCTCATTGTCAACTATACTAGCAAAGCAAAAACTTTACCCTTTGACTCCCTCACCCTGTCCACCAGCATCTTGCATTGTCAACTATACTAGCAAAGCAAAAACTTTACCCTTTGACTCCCTCACCCTTTCCACCAGCAGGAAGTTGGTGGAAAGGATGAAGGAGCCAAAGGGTTAAGTTTTTGCAGTTGGTGGATAGGGTGCGGGAGTTAAAGGGTTAACCTTTGATACAAGGAAACCTGTAAGACACGGTACTACACTTAAAACTTACACACTTCACAGTTGTTGGTGTTTGTTTGTTTGTCTGTTTTCCTACAGTAATTATATACGTGATCACTAAACTCAGTCCTAGGTTTATATGGGTACATTTTCAGTACAGCAGCTAATTTGCTGGGAGGAGGGGGGGGGGGGTAGTCGCGGGCGTAATGATTGCTAAACTGACCTGACAACTGTGATCTAAAAATGAAAGATATTCACAACAGTTTAGTCTTCATAAATTTTCGAGAAAATTGATTCCACCGAGTACCCTTCATTCATTATTTTTGGCCAATGAAGAGTGCTTTGCTGATCAGGTTAGCTACGGTTTTTGATCTTTTGGTGTATACGAATCAAAAATGCAGAATATTGTACCATTCAGTATTCGTAAATTATAATTTCTAATTATTCCACCTGTCGGCAGACAACAGCAACACTTCACAGCGACCATAAATGGAGAAAACGGCTGAAGTCAAGAGGAATCAGGCATGAAGGCGTCTTCTAACAAACCATGACACCATGCCATATAATTATTGCTAGGCCTAATGTCTAGTACCAGTCCTACAGGCACCTTCTAACGAACATATAACACAAAATGTCTACACCATCATCTACAGCAGGCAGACACGACCGCAAAGCCCGCTCATTGCGCCAATCTGCCCTTACGATCCTCTATGGCAGCCAGCAGGTAGCAAAAGAAGAAGAAAAAACACATTTTCATTGCCAGATGTTACTTGATCATGTAGAAAGTGAACGAAAGTAGAAGAAAAAAAGAGGAGGACTGGGCATCAGCTATATGCAGAGTGAATATACTCCCACTGTGATGTAGCGAAGTATCAGATACTTTACAGAACATGCTATGCAAATAAACTATTTAGAGAAGTCGTCACCATCACCACCACCATCATCATCATCATGTGCCCTGCCGCATGGCGTTGACGATTATGGCCCTCCATATGAATCTATCCTTCGTCGCTGCAAGTACGTCTCCCACCCTCTTTGTCCTCAGCCACTCTGCAAGTCCGTCCAGTATTTTCTCACTGAGCCTACCTGGTGCTCTTTTCCCCTCCAGCTTTCTTGATGTAGCTAGGTTCTCTAAACTTAGCGAACTATCAGATACTCTACAGAATATGCTGTGCAATAAACTGTAATTCCACAATAGAATCAGTCCTAAAACTAGCATGACAAAACACAAACAAGAGAACAATGAAGGAGAAAAAAAAACAACAACACTATAACTTTATCAGCAAAATCGTAAACGGATACGATAACTTCATCAGCAAGACCGCAAACATACGCATACAAGAACACGCCCCTATATGAACGCATATACAACTACACACGTGCGCGAACACACGCTGCTCTCCCCCCCCCCCCCCCCTCTCTCACACACACACAACACACACAAAACTACACTACACTACACTACATTACACTACATTACACTACACTACACTACACTACACTAATGGAACTAACTGACGAGAACGCTTCTAGAACTCTCTTTCACCCTTTGACTTCCGCACCCTATCTACCAACTACAAAACCATAACCCTTTGATTCCCTCACCCTATCCACCAGCTTCCTGCAAAAAAGCTTGTCGATAGGGCAAGCGAATAAAAGTTTTTGCTTTGCCAGCATGGCTGGCAATGCAGGCTGCTGATGGACAAGGTGCGGAAGTCAAAAGGCTTAAGGAGACACTGAAGACTGCAGATGACGACTATTTGAAGGAAAGAGTTCCATTGTTCTGGGTACAGAAGCAGGAAATGAACTTGGCCCCATGTTCTGTCTTTACATCAGGAACGCTGAGAATACCCACATAATGCTCAGACATTCCAGTCACTGTTCTTGGAAAACGCGTATCTGGTTGACATACTTGTGTCAAATTTCTGATAAACATTCTATCGATGCGATCGC
>JAPXFY010000020.1:65610422-65627922 GCA_030674185.1 Monoplex corrugatus
GGAAAAGTTGTCTGTGTACAGTGAGTTTGGATTTGCGCCAGCGGCGCTCTGCTCTGCGGCGGGCACGTTTTGCACAGGCAATCTCATAAGTGAGCCAGGGGGTGGGGGGGCGGTCAGGTAAAAGACGGGTTGTGGCTGGAGCATGAGTGTCCAGAAGATGGTGGAGAGTAGTATAGAATTCATCGGCAAGGTTATGTGACTTTTCAGAAAGGAGACGGGAGGCATCAGATGAAAATGTGGAGAGGTCGATAGATTTGAGATTGCGTCGAGTCACTGTGCGCGTGGTACGGGAAGGAGGAGAAATGTCAAGAGAACAGAGAATTGCAGAGTGGTCAGATGGAAGGGCTGAAGTTAGACGGGTAGAAAGAACTAAGCAGTTGTTAGTAGCTGAATTGTGGTGATCACGAGAAATGATCCAGTCAAGAATGTGACCTTTTTGATGGGTTGGTTCAGAAATGTGTTGAGTCATATTGTGATTGGACAGAGAGTTGATGATATGTCTTGTGTCATAACGGTGAGTGTTGTCATAGTGGACATTGATGTCACCTAGAATGATGAGATTTCCAGGTAAGAGGCAGTAGTGGTCAAGCAGTTGGTCAAAGTCAGAGAGAAACGTGGATGTGGTGAGTTTGTTGGCAGAGCTAGGTGGAGGTCGATAGACACAGGAGAAGGTGATGGGGTGAGGGGTGGATTGGAAGGATACTTCAACGTGCTCGAAAGAAGGATGGGAGAAAGGCAGAGACTGCGAGAAAGATAGGCGGGAATGGAGTGAGTCGTTGTAGAGGATGGCGATACCGCCACCTCGAGATGAGCGATGGAAAGAAGCAAGCCTGTAACCACTCGGAGTGAGGCTAGCATGTATAGGTTCATGACCAAGGGGGTTAAGCCATGTCTCTGTAATAAAAGCAATGTCAACGTGCTCATCAGCGATAAAATCGGCAATGACCTCGGCTTTACCATCTTTGCATATTGATTGAGCGTTAAAAAGGCATAGTTTAAGTTTATCATATGGCGGCGGCCGAGGTGGCGAAGAAGGCGGCACCGACGGGACAAAAGACGAAGGCGACACCAGCGGGGCAGAAGACGAAGGCAGCAACGACGGAACAGAAGAAGAAGACAAAGGTAGCACCGGCGGGACAGAAGACGAGGGCAGCGCCGGCGGGACAGAAGACGAAGGCAGCACCGGCGGGACAGAAGGCGAAGGCGGCACCACCAGGACAGAAGGTGAAGGCGAAGATGGCAGAGGAGGAGACAAAGCCCGCAGCAGCGAGGTCGAAGGCAGGGGCAGCGGAGGAGACGAGGAAGCAGAAAAAGAAAAGTGGCGTCGGGCTGGCACAGCAGGAGGCAGGTTGTGCCAAAGTCGGTGGAGACGTCCACCACGACAGGATCGCGCAGTGCGGGGCTTGCTACACAGCCCCAATGTACGTATGCGCTGGTAGACGCCTCCACCGAGGTAGCATTTGCTGTGTTTAAAAAGTGTCAGTCCAATTTGTTTAAGGACGGACGGATCCATAATTGAGAGCCAGTCAAGAGAGGATGATGTTTGCAGAGAACAACGAAGGTTTGGGAGCTGTAGCGTTGGGCGAACACAGTAGGCTAAAATGTTAACACAGTTCACAGGTTAAATGTCCGACCTAAACGGCAGAATTAAAATGACGAAAAGTAGGCATACGAAACTCTAAAATCAGATTATCCGGTAAAATATTCAAAATTTTAAAAAAATATTTACATCACCATTTGTCGGGACCCAAGAGGAATAAACTGATATAAAATTCAATGTACAAAAACAAATAGAACCACGATAAAATCACTGTAAAATACCACACACACTTTTGCTGCCTGCTGGCGCGACATCTACTCACTATACGCATCTACTCACATGTGTATGTAAGTTGTGTGTGGTATGCGAGTGACTGCCTTGACATACAGAGACACACAGACACGTGTAAAAAGATAACTATCAAGAAAGATAAATCAGATATAGATAAAAATCCGTCCTGATAGTAAAGAAGAAGGGGGGGGGGGGGGGGGGGGGGGGGGGGGGGAAAGGATACAGATCTGTACTGATTAAACTACACTGGCGTTGTTTAACCCTTTGACTCCCGCATTCTATCCTTCAACTGCAAAACTTAACCCTTTGACTCCCTCACCCTATCCATCAGCTTCCTGCATGCAAAAACTTAACCTTTTGACTCCCTGCGGAAGCTGGTGGATAGGGTGAGGGAGTCAAAGGGTGAAGTTTTTGCTCTGCTAGCATGGTTGACGATGCAGGATGCTGGTACGGGAGTCAAAAGGTTAATTAATTAAAGAAAACCGGTCAAGCCATTCTAGCAATCTTCTTTTTATACGAGAAGTTTCGCTTGCCAACAATAGATTCAGAGTTTGTTCTTTTCAAGGTCACCGTGGCCTTGAAGAAGCATCAGCTGCAATGGAACTGATCGTGAAGCGAGGACAATGGTAGACCGTTACGACCGTGAAAACAGAATGTAAATACTGTCAATAGTTTCTGAGTAGGCGCTGGTCACCCACATTTCTCAAAAAAGTGATTGTGTTGATGGAATGGGGAAAGTGGGGGAGGGGGTGAAGAGCAGCGTGGGCGACAGCAGACGTAATCCCCACCCCCCTCACCCTTTCCATAATCCTTCCCCCTTCCCGCTTTAAACCCTCCCTCCCCCGTGGAAAGAATGCAACTCCCAAACACAAAAGCCACATGACGGATTAAGCGGGAGAGTCGGCGGCCTCACAAACTCCGTCCACTATTCACGATGGCGTCAGGCTAAACAATTATTTTTCACTGCCATACCCCCTTCCCCTATTCCCCCTAACCCTCCCCAAAAGGTCAGGCCATACATAATATTACTGTTTTCACCAAAGAGGATTTCTCCCAGTCTCTCTGCTTTCGTTCCCTCACTCTATCTACCAGCCTGTAGAACCTAGCGAGAGATACATATCCATCAGAACATGGAAATCGTGTAGATTATAGCTTAGCTGACCATTAAACTTCAGTTTTGTTTGTGATTTTTTTTTTCCAGTTTATATTCATATACATTTTTCTGGTGCACAAGTGCATCGATCCTTTTGAAAAAGTCATAAAATGTCATAAAACAATCCATTTTCTGATGTACAAAAGCATCAACCCTTTTGAAACAAAGTAAAAAAAAAAATTCATGGAGATTGCGCAACATATGACCGAGATATGGCCTTTTACATAAAAACAGGAGTGATTTTTCACCCACGCCGTACTGCGAGGATAATTAACCCTTTGTTTCCCCACACCCTATGTACCAACTGCACAAAAACTTAACCCTTTGACTTTGAGTTTTTGCTTTTCCAGCACGGTTGACAATGCAGTATGCTGGTGGACAGGGTGCGGAAGTCAGAGGGTTAAGTGTTTGCTTTGCTAAGCATGGTTGACAATGCAGTATGCTGGTGGACAGGTGCGGAAGTCAAGGGGTTAAGCGTTTGCTTTGCTAGCATGGTTGACAATGCAGTATGCTGGTGGACAGGGTGCGGAAGTCAAGGGGTTAAGTGTTTGCTTTGCTAGCATGGTTGACAATGCAGTATGCTGGTGGACAGGGTGCGGAAGTCAAGGGGTTAAGTGTTTGCTTTGCTAGCATGGTTGACAATGCAATATGCTGGTGGACAGGGTGCGAGAGTCAAAGGGTTAATTCTAAAGGCTGGGTGGCGGTAAAGACAGGACAGGTAGGTGGAAAAGGGGCTGGAGACTGTAATAGACTCGGAGTGAGTGAGCCAGGGAAGGGGCGATAAGACTTAAGTATGCATGCAAGCATGGGATTGCTTTTCATCACGTTCTCTTGATAAAAATGCCTGCGTGTGCGTGAGCTCGTGTGCTGTGTGTGTGTGTGTGTGTGTGTGTGTGTGTGTGTGGTTGTGTGTGTGTGTGTGTGTGTGTGTGTGTGTGTGTGTGTGTGCATTGTGTGTGTGTATGTGTGTACATGTGTGTGTGTGTCTGTCTGTGTGTGTGTGTCTGTCTGTGTGTGTGTCTGTCTGTATGTGTATATGTCTGTATCTGAGTGTGTGTGTACATTGTGTGTTATGTGTGCACATGTGTATGTGTGTGTGCACATGTATGTGTATGTGTGTGTGTGTGTACACATATGTGTGTGTGTGTGTGTGTGTACATGTGTGCGTATGAATGTGTGTGTGTAGATGTCTGTGTGTCTGTGATTGTGTGTGTATGTCTGTGTGTGCACATTGTGTGTTATGTGTGCTGCTGCACATGTGTGTATGTGTGTGTGCACATATGTATGTGTGTATGTGGGGACACGTGTGTGTGTGTGTGTGCGTGTCTTTGTGTGTGTTGTGTGTGTGTGTGTGTGTGGTGTGTGTGTTGTGTGTGTGTGTGCGTGCGTGTGTGTGTAAATGTGTGTGTAAGTGTGTGTGTAAGTGTGTGTGTAATTGTGTGTGTGTGTATGTATGTACATGTATGTGTGTGTGTGTGTGTGTATGTGTGTGTGTGTGTGCGCGCGCGCACGCTCGCGCATGTCTCCTACGAATGTGGTCGCGCACGGGTATGTGTCTGACGACAGTTACTGTAATTGTTGCTTAATTTAAAGCCCAGCCGACTGCGTACAGTCATATCAGGGCTATAACCACAAATCCAATCCAATGCAGCTCGACTTGTAGTACTCCGGTAAACAAACGGCGCAGTGCAAAGAAAGACAGACAGAAGACTTGCAGAAGCCCACACTGACTTCCAGCCAAAGCACGAATTGAGTGTAAAGTTGCCACAGTTTGCTGTCAGTGTCTAAGATTTAACCCTTTGACTCCCGCACCCTGCCCACCAGCATCCTGCATTCTCAACCATGCTAGCAAAGCAAAAAACTTAACCCTTTGATTCCCTCACCCTGTCCATCAGCATCCTGCATTCTCAACCATGCTAGCAAGGATAGGGTGCGGGAGTCAAAGGGTTAATCAAGCATCATGCCAACATACAATCATGCCAGAACTTCTCCTGCCCTGCACATCTTCTGGAACACTCAGGTCTCAAGAAGCCTCCTCTCCCCTGACAGTACCTTGGGTTCTCTCGGTGACAATTTGCAGATTTCTTTCGGATGCGTACATGCACATGGTTTTTGTCCAAACTGCGCAGGCGGTATGTACTGCTTGCCTGTTTCTCAAAGAATTTCATACAACATCAATACATTATGCTACAAATGTATCAATAGTACTGCACCTATTTATCTTTGGGACCACCTCCCAATGAACACCTCTACTCGACATAGTCATTCTCCTTCTGATCAGGGCTTAAAACAGGATGAGGGAAAAAAAACAACACTGAAACTAGGGGGATCCGAGGGCAAATCAGGGGCCATAACTTGCGCGCCGTTGCTATGAACGCTTGCAAGCCGATCACGGATGCCTTGCTCCTTTCGGTTTTTTTTTGTTTTGTTTTTTTGGACAAACCGAAATCGCGCAATTCCGCCCAGACGCGGAACGTTTTAAGCCCTGTCTGATACTACTCGTTTACATATTCCTCAGTACAGGTGTGACACAGCCGGTCGCCCATCTTTTCTCTGTACCTGGTCCATACAAGTTGAACAAGCTTCCCCTGTCTATTCGACAGTCACATACTGTTAATAAATCCTTCAAGTCTAGTTTGAAGACATATCTGTTTTCCCAGCAGTGATTTCCCCCTTTGTGTTCCCACCCTTGTGTCCTACTCCCCCTCCCTGTCCTCACTCTCCTGGTCTGTGTGTGTTTTGTGTCCTTGAGTTTTTGTCATTGCCAGTGACGGCTTTGGCGAATCGATGAGAGTGCGCGTGATTGATTTGATTTATGTATCAAGATTTGGTGCCGTGTAAGTGTCTTCATCATCATCATCATCATGTGCGCCGCGAGCATGCTTTTATAGCATGGAGATTTTTGTTGCGCGATATAAATTTTCATTCATTCATTCATTCACCATCATCATCATCATCATCATCATCATCATATTATTATTATTATTATTATTATTATTATTATTATTGTTGTTGTTTTTTATTATTGTTATTATTATTATTATTATTATCATTATTATCATGTTGTTGCACAATCTGCATCTTATTATTATTATCATTATTATTATTATTATCATTTTTTTTTTTATTATTATTATTATTATCCATATGTTGCTGTACATGTACAGTCTGCATCCTCTTTCTTGGAGGGCGTGCACGCTGGCCGTTTTCAGGTTTCCGTTAGTCTGCCACTGACGTGACTTAGAGAATCTTTAACGTGCATATTTGACGTTCCCCATACGTACACACACGAAGGGATTTAGACACTGCAAACGTAATACTGACGAGGAAGATGGGAAAACTCTTCACTCTTTACCCACCCAGGTGGATATGTCTATGCGGACTGAACCCAGGGCCTTCCTGGTCTGAAGTCCAACGTCTAACCCACTTGACCACCACGCCCGGCGTTTGCAATCCAAAGATCACAGGACAAATATCTAACTGACCAAACAAGCAGCTTTAATGAGTCGGAACGAGGAAAAAGACAAATTCACACAAAATCCCAAACTTTCCTGTTGCTGACATCCCACACAATAGTCCACAATCTGAAAAAAAAAAAAAAAAAAAAAAAAAAAATCAACTTTGCTAAGGAAAGAAAAAAAAAAAAGGAAACATTCTGAACGGCTGATAAAGCAAGCTTTACACGCTATACAACACGGAAAGAGACTTGTTCCCCACCTCCCTCGCGTCCCCTGTTTCCCACTCCTCTCTCTCTCTCTCTCTTCTGTCCACTTCACCTCCCACACACATGACTGTCATAAATCCTTTTAATCCTCGGTTACCGAGACAGGTCGTAAATTTCCGTCCACGTCACAATACAACAACAACAACAAAGACAACAACAACAACAACAAAGACAACAACAACAAAGACAACAACAACAACAAAGACAACAACAACAAAGACAACAAAGACAACAACAACAACAAAGACAACAACAATAAAGACAACAACAACAACAAAGACAACAACAACAACAAAGACAACAACAACAACAACAACAAAGACAACAACAACAACAACAAAGACAACAACAACAACAACAACAAAGACAACAACAACAACAACAACCCGATTCATTTTAGAATCAGTTCAGTTCCGTTCATACTGCTTATAGCCCAGCCGACTACTAGAGCCATATCAGGGCTAACACCACGTCAAAAAACGACAACCCGTTAAGATAAAAGACGAACAGTTAAAAACCAAGCTCATCGTTAACCTTGCAAGTCTAAAATGCAATTAAAGGAACAACAACAAAAACAACCCAGATGTAAAGTCATATCGGGTAAAATCTATTGATCTTTTGGAAAAGCTGGAAAACTGCATCAAGAGGGAAGTCTCTGCAGAATCAGCATACTTCATACGACAGACAAACCGCATACTTCTTAAATTATCAATTATAACTTATAAATGGTTTTTTTTTGGTTTTTTTCGCTAGTCTCAAAAGTGATTTGGACTCACCGCGCATTACACACCATCAGTCAAGCACGGAGAACTCCAGCTGTTAGACAAAGCTGACCATATTCCACTATGTTATTGCACAGTCTGCATCTTTGGTGGGTGTCCATGCTGGGTATTTTCGTGTTTTATAAGCCAGCCACTGACATGATTAACAGGATCTTTAACGTGCATGGTTGATACCCTACGTGCCTACACAAACGAAGGGGGCTTTTGCAATGGCAGGTGCAGAAACACGTTGATCTGAGAGACCGAAAAAAAAAAGATCTCCACCCTGAACCCACCAGACAGAAATGTCTCAGCGGATCGAACCCAGGACCTTGACCTTATGATTGCAAATTCGAAGTTTACCCACTTTATGAAATACGACAGACCAACAGAATTTTTCATGTATGACACATCAACCAGACAGTATATCACAAGTGGACGACAGACTGGCGGGGCTATGATTAAGGAAATATTGTCTTCACCTTGTTGATAGGCAGCTGAGGCTTTGTACATTGACTGTGGGGGGGGGGGGGGGGGGCTTTCTGTGATGTGAGACAAGTTTATACTGAGAGGCTACTTCTGTTGTGATTGAGACCTTTAATCATGTATTCATTTACTTTATATATTTGTTCTTTTCTTTGAAGATAAGATACACTTCTCATTTACATGTGATCAAGACTGTTCCAATGATAGACTGATAAAAGACTGGTACAAAAATGTAGACTAGGTAAAACAAAGGCTAGGCAGGGCCTCAGGACCTGGCCAGCTAACGAGTTTATGTGCAGGTTTAAGGCTTGTGCCATGATCACCATACACATGGCACCTGTGACATTAGTGCATATGGAATTCGTTCCGAGCACGGAGGCGTCCTCTTGAGAATCTGAAACTGAAACTGGAACTGAAACTGATAGACAACGGAATCTTTCATGTATGACACACTAACCAGAGTGTCTCAGAAGAAGGCTTTACAACACAGAACTGGGTTCTTTTTAACATGTATAACAGCAGAATAAGACAACAACACAAACCAATATTTTCCCCTGTTATGTGCCCCTCCTCCTGCATACTCCGTCAATGGTTTTACAGCATCGTAGTCATTCTTGAAATTGAGGCAATGAAATGTGGTTTCTAAGAAGAATGTTGAGAGTTCCATGGACAGCAAAGAAAACAAACGAGACAGTCTTGAAGAAGGCAGACACTAAAAGATCATTAATAACGAAGATTACGTAAAGACAAGCGACATTTATAGGCCATTTTATGAGGAAAGGGGAACCAGAGCACCTAGTCACAACCGCAAAGTTGGAGGGAAAAGAGAACACAGGGTAGACCCAGGGAGAAAATATTGGACGGACTTGCTGGGTGACTGAGGACAGTGAGGGTGGGAGATGTACTTGCAGCGACAAGTGATAGATTCGTATGGAAAGGCCATGATCGCCAACGCCATGCAGCAGGGCACATGATGATGATGACGATTAATCATTCTTGTTGTCATTCTTGTTCACCGTACAGATCATTACCAGCCACACCTCCAATCAGTTTTATACTCCCACCCTCTCCCTAAACTGTCACAATTCAATCTTCTTGACTGCCCCTTAAAACTGTCAAGCCTGATACAAATACCAGTCACTCTTGTTTCTTGAAAATGACCACCCTTTCGTTTTGTGACCCCTGGACTAAAATATGGGTTAAGTCAATGTTAAATCAAGTCTGAACGAAGAGCCCGTATCTCTTCTCTGAGCTTGTTTTCACAAGCCTGATTAACCCTTTGGCTCCTGGACCCTGTCCACCGGCATCCTGCACTGTCAACCACGCTAAAAAAGAAAAAAAATTAACCCTTTGCCTTCCTCACCCTTCCACCTGCTTCATTCGGGAAGCTGGTGGATACGGTGAGGGAGTCAAAGGGTTAAGTTTTAGCAGCTGGTGGATAGGGTGCGGGAGGCAAAGGGTTAATGCGTGTCCCTACAATCCTCTTTTGCCGTTATCTCTTCTCTGGGCTCGTTTCCACACGACTGATGAACGTGTAACTATCTGTACAACCGTATTTTTCAGTGTCGTCTCCTATGAAGGCCACTCTTTATAAAGAAATTCCTGCCGGGAAAATAAATCTGAGGGCTCCTGGTTTATCTGTCTAACCCAGCAGTCACCCTGTGGGTATCATGTACCTCCCGCATGGTGGATAAGGGCTGGACATTTTTCTTCCCGATCTCTGGGTAAGGGGTGGACATCTTTTCCCCGACCTCTTGGTAAAGGGTGGACATTTTTTCCCCGACCTCTGGGTAAGGGATGGACATTTTTTCCCCGACCTCTGGGTAAGGTGGACATTTTTCCCCGATCTCTGCGTAAGGGTGGACATTTTTTCCCGACCTCTGGTAAAGGGTGGACATTTCCCCGACCTCTGGGTAAGGGGTGGACATTTTTTCCCCGACCTCTGGGTAAAGGGTGGACATTTTTTCCCCGACCTCTGCTGGTAAGGGTGGACATTTTCCCCGATCTCTGCGTAAGGGGTGGACATTTTTTCCCGACCTCTGGGTAAGGGGTGGACATTTTTTCCCGATCTCTGCATAAGGGGGGACATTTTTTCCCGATTTCTGGGTAAGGGATGGACATTTTTCCCCGACCTCTGGGTAAGGGGTGGACATTTTTCCCCGATCTCTGCGTAAGGGGTGGACATTTTCCCCCGATTTCTGGGTAAGGGGTGGACATTTTCCCCCGATTTCTGGGTAAGGGGTGGACATTTTTTCCCGATCTCTGCGTAAGGGGTGGACATTTTCCCCGATCTCTGCGTAAGGGGTGGACATTTTCCCCGATTTCTGGGTAAGGGGTGGACATTTTCCCCGATTTCTGGGTAAGGGTGGACATTTTTTCCCGATCTCTGCGTAAGGGTGGACATTTTCCCCGATTTCTGGGTAAGGGTGGACATTTTCCCCCGATCTCTGCGTAAGGGGTGGACATTTTCCCCCGATTTCTGGGTAAGGGGTGGACATTTTTTCCCGATCTCTGCGTAAGGAATGGACATTTTTTCCCGATCTCTGCGTAAGGGGTGGACATTTTTTCCCCGACCTCTGGGTAAGGGGTGGACATTTTTTCCCGATTTCTGGGTAAGGGATGGACATTTTTCCCCGATCTCTGCGTAAGGGGTGGACATTTTTCCCCGATCTCTGCGTAAGGGGTGGACATTTTTTCCCGATTTCTGGGTAAGGGGTGGACATTTTTCCCGATTTCTGGGTAAGGGATGGACATTTTTCCCCGATCTCTGGGTAAGGGGTGGACATTTTTTCCCGATTTCTGGGTAAGGGGTGGGCATGTTTTCCCATCTCTGGGTAAGGGGTGGACATTTTTCTCCATCTCTGGGTAATGGGCAGACATGTTTTCCCATCACTGGGTAAGGGATGGACATTTTTTCCTATCTTCCAGGTCAACGTGTGTGCACACCTAGTACCTGTCAAATGCCTAAACCTTCTTCGTGTGTATACGCACACGCAGGATATCAAAGTACATATCTTAACCCTCTGACTCCTCTAACTCTGTCCACCAGCTTCCTACACTGTCAACCATGCTAGCAAGGCAAAAACTTAACCCTTTGACTGAGAGGGCGTTAAGACTTAAGTATGCATGCAAGCATGGGGTTGTTTTTCATCACGTTCTCTTGATAAAAATGCCTGCGCGTGCGTGAGCACGTGTGGATGTACGCGTGTGTGCGCGCGCGCGCGCGCGTGTGTGTGTGTGTATGTGTGTGTGTGTGTGTGTGTGTGTGTGTGTGTGTATGTGTGTGTGTGTGTGTGTGTGTGTGTGTGTGTGTGTGTGTGTGTGTGTGTTTTCGAAGTGCGTCGTGAGCAGGTGTGTGTGTGTGTGTGTGTGTGTGTGTGTGTGTGCGCGCGTGCGCGCGCGTGCGTGCTTGCGTGTGTGTGTGTGTGTGTGTGTGTGTGTGTGTGTGTGTGTGTGTGCATGTGTGTGTGTGTGTGTTGTGTGCTCGCGCGCGCGCTGTGTCTGTGTGCGTGTCTGTGTGTCTGTCTGCCTGTCAGTCTAAGTTATAAGCACGTGAATTGTTCCAAAAAAAACAAAAACAAAAACAAAAAGCGTATAAGCTGTAGGCCTATTGGTTTTCGGAAACGTGATAATAATACTAACAATAATGACACTCACCAATCGCTAAATCAATCTCTTGAGTAAAAGTCAAAGCAAGACCTTGCAAGCGCATCGAGTTTTGCGCTGGCTCAGGAAGTCTGCCAGGTAAAAAAAATTGATTGGACGGAGCGCATATGGAATTGTCCGAGGGCAATGAATCCCTCTTGAACAAACCGCACTCCAAACTCCACAGCAGTCAAAGCGCAGACTCTCATCCATCACTCAAACATTAACCCGCCACAACAAACACAACAGCCATACCGGGAGTGGGGAAGGACACGAGGGGGGGGGGGGGGAATGAAAGGGGGGAGAGGGAGGGGGTAAGTGGGGCAAAGGGGAAAAAAATCATTGCTAGATATTTGGATAACGTGTAGCCTTTCCCTTGTTTTGTTTGCTACTCGACATATTTTGGTTTTTATCTTTTCGTTATTCTTTTTTACGTCTGTTACATTGCACAGTTACATTGTAAAATATACGCTACCGTTATACGAGTTGTAAACAAACATGGTGAGACAGACAGACAGACAGACAGAGAGAGAAAGAGAAGAAAGAGAGTAAAAGAGAGACAGACAGAGAAGAGACAGACAGACAGACACAGAAAGACACAGAGACGGAGAGAGAGAGAAACAGAGTGAAAAGAGACAGACAGAGAGACCGAGTAAAAGAGAGAGACAGAGAGAGAGAGAGAGAGAGAAACAGAGACAGAGAGACAGAGACACAGACGGAGAGAAAGAGAGAAACAGAGAGTGAAAAGATACATACAGAGTAAAAGAGACAGAGAGACAGAGAGAGTGAAAGAGAGAGAGACAGACAGACAGAGACACACACACACAGAGTGTGAGACAGACAGACAGACAGACGAAAAGACAGACAGATTGATTGATTCGGTTCAGTTTTTACGTCGACACCCCACCTCAGGTGATATGGCCGACGGGGATAACCATCCCAGGGAAGTGGGGGAATGAGGACTTATCTAATCCTATAGTGGTGACACCACCAGAACAACAATGATGTTAAGATGGAGCAGTGAAAAGGCCAGTTTTAATATAGCGCACCTCGGGATTCGAACCCACAACCATTAGCATGTGAATCCGACGCTCAAACCAACTGAGCTACTGGGGTTCGCAAGACAGACAGAAAGATTCGATTTTTTTTTTTTTTTAAATACTGGACCCAAGCGAGAACAGTTTTCCTCAGCCTTTGTGAGAGGTGCACTCAACACACCACGATCTGAACACACAGTGAACACAGCCACAGCTGGGGACTAACACAGTAACAGTCCTAAAGAAAAAGATACACCACCGTTCACCCTTTGACTCCCCTCTCCCTATCCATTAGCGTCATGTTTTATCAATCATGACAGCATAGCAAATATTTTACCCTATGAGTGACTTCCCTCACCCTATCCACCAGCTTCCTGCAGGCAGTGGTGGATAGGGTGAGGCAAGAAGCTGGTGGAAGGGTGAGGGAGTCGAAGGATTAGAAGCTGGTGGATAGGGTGCGGGAGTCAAAGGGTTAACCACGACTTTCCTTCCTTCCTAACTCAAAATCCTCTCTCTCTCTCCCTCTCTCTCTCTCTCTCTCTCTCCCTCCCTCTCTCTCTCTCTCTCATCTTCTTCTTCTTCTTCTCCAAAGCTCTACACCATTTTCAGTGAACCGCAGTGCTATGACGATGCAGTATTCTTATTCTTATTGTTTAAAGTCCAGCCGACTGCACAGCCACATCAGGGCTAAAACCATGTCAAAATGTACACAACATCTGTTTGGAGAACAAAAAGCTGGAGATGAAAATTAGTACACATATCTATGCATGTGGTACATAATCCAAGGATATACCCCTGGCGATGACCATTCCATCCAAATCATCACCAGAGGACTTCAAACAAAAAACAAAAACAAAACAAAAAACTGAGTACAAATGTGAACACAATTAAGGACATTAAAACATACACAAAAAATGGCCCAAATTACCAAAAAATTAATCCCGCCCAGCACACTTCCCTAGAGCCAAACACGCACTCAATAAGTATATCCAATTATCAATTATGAACAGGAACAGGGACTGATCTGTTATTCTCATTTTCTCTGTGGACTCGAGATCTGATCAATATTTGAGAGTTCAATCCCAGCCCACAACATCAAAAAACTGGCATGTTTGCTGTCCGTCTTAACCCTTTGACTCCCGCACCCTTTCCACCAGCATCCGCATTGCCAACCATACCAGCAAATCAAAAACTTAACCCTTTGATTCCCTCACCCTACATCCACCAGTTTGCAGTTGGTGGATAGGGTGCGGGAGTCAAAGGGTTAATCTTTCCATCAAGTTGGTGGTGTCAGCTTAAGTCTTTCATATGTCCCACCTCCCTCTCCACCCCATTCCCATTTCAAGACCATGCCTAAGGGTTTAGCGCAAGGCTCACGGAGTCTTATCAGATAACTGCTGACACATTTTGGGTGGAGCGCATACGCAATTATCCGACTGGGGAAGATCCTTCTTAATAAACGAACTCAAAATTTCAAACCACGAATCTCCCAACACTGTTCGTGTGAAGTCGACAGGAATTCCGAAACTGGCCACACACACAGAAGACGCCCATGTTTAAAGTATATTCTGTACATGGTGAACGAGGTTACTTTATATTCTTATCACTGCCACACTTAAAACTTATCCACACTTTAACCAAATTAACCTGACGCAGGTGGCTTCTAAGCACAGCGAGGGTAGCGGTGTGTATGTGGGTCATCCCTCCCCCTAACACACACACACACACTCACACACACACACACACAACACACACACCATACACACAACACACACACGCATACACAAACACACACACGCAAACACAACACACAAACACACACGCAAACACACACGCAATACACACATAACACAATAACACTCACAATAACACACACACACCACACACACACACACACACACACACACACACACACACACACACACACACACACACACACACATCACGAGTTAAGAACTCTTCCGTCTCTTTGTGGCTCTCTGTAACTCAATCCACCATAATTAAGATTCTAACAACACGTAGCAGAAGGCAACACAGTCACAGTCTCAACATCACTAGGGTACAATAGAGGGAAAACAGCAACAAGATTAACCCTTTGATTCCCGCACCCTGCCCACCAGCATCCTGCATCGTCAACCATGTTAGCCAAGCAAATACTTAACCCTCTGACTCTCACCCTAGCACTAGCTTCCTGCAGGAAGCTGGTGGACAGGGTGAGGGAGTCAAAGGGTTAAGTTTTTGCAGTTAGTTGATAGGGTGTAGGAATCAAAGGGTTAACAACATGGAGTTTCGAGTTGTTCAAATAGGATTCGTCACACTCAGAAAATTCCATATGGGCTCGACCCAAATCCATCAGCAATCTTCTGGGAGACTCCCTGAGCCTGCGCAAAACCCTACACGCTGGCAAGGTTTCGAAATAAGGGCAAGGGGGTTAGGGGAAGGGAACCTATGGAACACTAAGCTGACACCACCAGGATGATGGAAACATGAAAATGGGCAGCCAACAGGCCAGGTTTTAATGCTGTGGGTTGGGGATTGAAATCGGGATTATCAGATGTTGAGTCCATGGCTCTATGACAAGAACTCACCAGCCTGTCTGTGTAAAAACTGTGCCCAAAACAGCCAACCAGAGAACAGAAAAGAAGACAAAAGGGAGCAAGGAGAAGAGTCCATTGTTAACAAAACGCCCAAAGACGACACAGAATAAAGGAGAGAAGGGGAGGAGGGAGGGAGAGAGAGACAGAGACAGAAAGGAGACAGAGAAAGAGAGAGAGGGAGTAAGGAAGAGAGAGAGAGACAGACAGGGGAAGGGAGGGAGAAAGACAGAGAGAGGGAGGGGAGAAAAAGACAGAGAGATATAGACAGAGAGAGACAGAGAAAGACAGAATGCAAGAAATGGTATAATGCATGCACCATCTTTGTCCATGTAAGACTAAGAAACAGCAAAACAGAGCGCTAAGATTCTCGCCCATTCTACAAAAGAAAACATCTGGTGTTCAACGCCTACATTGCTCATGTGCCCTGCCATATGCCGTTAGCGATCGTGGCCCTCCACACAAATCTATCTTTTATCGCTGCAAGTATATCTCCCGCCCTCTCTTGTCTTCATCCACTCCGCAAAACAGTCCAGCATTTTCTCCCTGGTGCTCTAATGTCCTATGTGACGCGTCTAGTACGTTGGCTAGTGACTGCGTGCTTGTCACTGTACACGTCGACTACGGAGGAAAAATCTTATCATTAAAAAAAAACCGACCCGTCCTGGAGTTGAACCCAAACCCCTTGAGTTATCAACATGAAGTGTAAGCCAACAGGGCCACTCAAACAGGTATCAGAAGTGGAGAAGGGAAAAGAAAGTCAGGGACAAGGAAGACACCAGAATGAATCACTCACGTCTCTTCACATCAGTCATGGGACTTGAAGTGACAAGTACAAACAGTCACGTGAGTAAGATTATCAGACTACAGATCCTTATTCTTATTGTTTAATTAAAGCCCAGCTGACTGCACACAGTCACAGTCATATCAGGACTATAACCATTTCAGCACGTACACAACTTCTGGCTGAACAACAACAACAACAAAAGCTAGAAAAGAAAATTAAGTACACATATTAAATGCACGCACGCACATATTATTAATCTAAGGATACGTCCTTGGCGTTAACAACTCCGTCCAATCTATCACCAGAGGGTTTCAAAAAACAAACCTAAATACAAGTGTGAACGTTACTAAAGACTCTAAAGCATACATAAAAAAAATAGCTTAACTTATCTGAAACTGATCCAGCATAAAACATTTCCTTACAGCCAAACATGCAGTCAATACACGTACCTAATTATCAATACTAAAAAAAAAAGTATGGAAGGCTATATAAAACGCAGAAGTGAATGGACCAGCAATGCGGGCCCCAGTAGCTCAGTTGGTCTGAGCGTCGGATTCACATGCTATTGGTTGTAGGTTCGAATCCCAGGGTGCACTACATTAAAACTGGCCTTCTCACTGTCCCATTTCAACATCATTGTTGTTCTGGTGGTGTCAGTATAGGTTTAGATAAGTCTCCCTTCCCCCACTTTCCTGGGTGGTTATCCCCGTGGGCCATATCACCTGAGGTGGGTGTCGACGTAAAAACTGAACCAACCAAACAAACAACAAACAGGACCAGCAAGACAGAAAATGGTTAGGAAGAGATGACAGAAAGCAGGGGAGGGAGGAAGAAACAACCGATCCTGTGGGACCTGATGCTATTATCACTGAGTAATAAAGTGTGTGGTAGTTTGCAGTCTGACTTCCAATCGAAAGGTCTGGGTTCGATCCTGCCTGGCTGAAAGATGGAGACTTTTCCTGTCTCCCAAGTCAGCATGTATGGATGGAGGCCTGTTAGTGTCTAAACGCCCTTTGTAGGTACACACACGCAGAATAATAATAATAATAATATAATTAGAATAATAATAATAATAATTACAATATTTATATAGCGCAAAATCTTGATAAAAATCAAATCTAAGCGCTGAACATACACATATGCACGCATGCACACACACGCACACACACACATACACATGCTATAAATGGGGGAAAAGAAGAAAAGCAATGGAAAATTATAGAAAACATATTACATACAAATATATATTACAATGTGATTCCACACCGAGTGGAGACAGGCTGCAGTGGGGGTTGGGTGAGGTCAGGATTTTATGTAGAGGAGAAAAGGTGAGTTTTGAGAGCGGACTTGAAGGAGACAAAAGTAGGTTGCTGGCGGACTGAGAGAGGAAGTTTGTTCCAGGAGAGTGGACCAGAAACAGAGAAAGCTGTTGGACCATAGGTGTTGAGCTTAGTGCGTGGAAAGCGAAAAGTGAGAGGATCG